>PVJL010007611.1:37592-76014 GCA_004026885.1 Lyroderma lyra | reverse complement strand
TCTAATTGGTTTAGCTCTGCTTTAATTTTTATTATTTCTTTCCTTCTGCTGACTTTGGGTTTTGTCTGCTCTTCTTTTTCGAGTTCTTTAAGATGGGATGCTAAGATGTTTGCTTGTGATTTTTCTTGTTTCTTAAGATAGGCCTGTAATGATATAAATTTCCCTCTTATTACCGCTTTCACTGTGTCCCAATAATTCTTATACATTGTATTTTCATTGTCATTAGTTTCTATATATTTTTTAATCTCATCTTTTATTTGTTCTTTTATCCAGTCCTTTTTTAATAAGCTGTTGTTTAATCTCCATGTATATGTGTTTTTTTCTGCTTTCCTTTTACAGTTGATCTCCAATTTCAAAGCTTTGTGGTCTGAGAATACACTTGGTATGATTTTGATCTTCTTGAATTTGCTGAGGCTACTTTTGTGTCCCAGCATATGCTCTATTCTTGAGAATGTTCCATGCGCACTAGGAAAGAAGGTATAGTCTCTTTTTGCTGGATGAAGTGTCCTGTAAATGTCAATGATGTCCAATAGCTGTAATGTGTCATTTAGAGCTGTTATTTCCTTATTTATTTTCTGTTTGGATGATCTTTCCATGGCTGTTAGCAGGGTGTTTAAGTCCCTCACTATGATTGTGTATTCATCAGTTTCTCCTTTCAAGTCTGTTAGTAGTTTCTTTGTATATTTTGGTGCATCCTGATTGGAAGCATATATGTTGATTAGTGTCAAGTCTTCTTGTTGCTGCATTGTGCCTTTTATCATTATGTAATGACCATCTTTGTCTTTTACTATCTTTTTTAACTTGAAGTTTATTTCATCAGATATCAGTATGGCCACTCCTGCTTTTCTCTGGTTACCATTTGCTTGAAGTATTGTATCCCATCCTTTCACTCTGAGTCTGTGTTTGTCCTTACAGCTGAGGTGTGTTTCTTGGAGACAGCATATGGATGCATTCTGTTTTTTAATCCAGTCTGCTACTCGTGTCTTTTTATTGGTGAGTTCAGTCCATTAACATTTAGAGTGATGATCGATATGTGAGGATTTCCTGTGGCCATTACTTATTTCTTTCTTTGTTTTTGTTTGTTTGTTTGTTTATTTTTGTTTCTTTCTTGTTGCCCCAACTTTGTTCCATTTGTCCTGATGTTTTGTTTCAGGCTGGAGAGCCTCCTTCAGTATTTCTTAGAGTGCTGGCCTCGTGCTCGCAAATTCCCTCAGCTTCTCTTTGTCTGAGAAGGTCTTTATTCCACCTTCATCTCTGAAAGATAATTTTGCTGGATAATTTATTCTTGGCTGGAAGTTTCTCTCTTTTAAATTTTTGAATATTGGGTTCCACTTTCTCCTGGCTTGTAGAGTTTCTGCTGAGAAATCTGATGCCAGCCTGATGGGTTTTCCTCTAAAGGTTATAGCTCTTTTTTCCCTGGCTGCCTTGAGAATTGTCTCTTTGTCTTTAGTTTTGGACATCTTTAGTACCATGTGGCTTGAAGAAGATCTGTTGGGGTCCAGGTATCTGGGGGACCTGTTTTCTTCTTGAACTTGGGGTTCCAGATCTTTCCATAGGTTTGGAAAGTTCTCATCTATGATTTGTTTGAGTATGCTCTCTGTACATTGTTCTGCCCCTTCTTCTATTCCTATTATCCTGATGTCTTTTTGTCTCATGGAGTCGGATATTCCTTGCAGAGTTCTTTCAATCCTTTTGGTTCTATATTCCCTCTCTTCCTCTTTCTGAGCTGTTTCCATGTTCTGGTCTTCAATATCACTAATTCTTTCCTACATCTGGTTGGTCCTGTTTCCTATGGCAGTTATTTCATTTCTCACTTCTTTTATGGTATTATTTCTTTCTCGTGTTTCCGTCTCAATCTTTCTTATGTTTTGAATTTCTTTGTTAAATTGTTCTTTTTGTTCACAGAGTTCCTTTTTTATGTCGTTTATATCCTTTTTTATGTTATTTATCTCAGCTACGGTGTTCTGCCAATAGGTTTTCATTTCTCTCACAGCCTTTAGAATGGCTGCTTTAAATTCTCCGTCACTTAAATTCGACCGTTCCAGATGTAACAATCTGTCTTCTGGGTTAATTTCATGTTCTTTCTGAGGAGTTTTAGTTTTTAAGGAAGTCATCCTGTCTGCTGGGATCTTCCTCTTTGACATGAGGGCTTTATGTTCAGTGCCCAGATTATTGCTTTTGTGGTGTCTTGCTGTAGGGCAGACACTAGGTGGCGCTGGGGGGCAAGTTTTGGGGGAGAGGGGGCTGTTTGTTTCTTGTTTCTGATCTCTTACTGCGTTTGGAAGCTATGCGCATATATCCTGGGGAGAAGCCAACAAAAGGCTTTCGGCCCTTTGCTGGAGAAAATCAGTCTTTCTTCCCAGCCCTGATTCAGTACCTGGCTGTCTAAAGGCTCACACTGCTTTTGGAACTCTGGGGGGCAGGAGGAAGTGCCCACTCCATAAGTCCAAAGCTGTGGGCCTGGCCTGAGACAGCAGGGTCGCCTTTGCAGCAGACTGGGAACAGGAACTGCAGCCCTGTGTAGATCTCCAGGGGGCTTAGAGCTGGGGTGTTATCTTTGCAGTTCAGAGGCCTAGCTCAGCCCTTCTACCACTCAAAAGTTCCAGAGGCTGGCTCCCAAACTCCTTCCATCCCCAGCTCCCCAGTCTCTCTCCCCTCCCCCAAACTGCGCAACTGCGAATAGTCAGCAGTGATCGCGTCCGGATCCCGCGTGGTCCGTCTCTGCTCCCTTCCCTCTCCCTGACTCGCCCCCTTCTCACCAGCCTTCAGGTGTTTACTTGCGATTTGTGGATTTCTCAACAGCCAGTTTGTCACTCAGGGTCCTCTTTCTTGGCTCCTGGATGGCCGTTCAATTGTGTTTTCTGGGAGAGGCTTTAGGAACCTCCTCTCCAGTCGCCATCTTGTCTTCTCTCTTTCATTTCTTATTTTGGTTATTTGTATCTTTTCTCCTTTCACCTTAGTGAGTTTAGCCTGGAGTTCATCAAATATATTAGTCTTTTCAAAGAATCAGCTCTTAGTTGCATTAATTTTTTCTATTGTCTTTTTGTTTTCTATTTCATTTAGTTCTGCTCTGATTATTACTTTCTTTCATCTACTGAGCCTTGGGTTTCATTTGTTCTTTTTCTAGTAATGTTAGGTTTTTTTATTTGTGATTTTTGTTTCTTGAGATAGGTCTGTAATTATACAAATTTTCTTTTTACTAGTGCTTTTGCTGCATCCCAATAATTTTGATAACAATGTGTTTTCATTCCCTTTTGTTTCTATGTATTTTTTATCACATTGAATTTTCTTTTTTGATCCTGTCATTGTTTAATACCATGTTGTTTAATCTCCACATATATGTGGATTTTCCTCCTTTGTATTTTTTTGTAGTTTATCCCCAATTTCAAAGCTTTGTTGTCAGAGAATGTACTTGGTATGATTTCAATCTTCTTATATTTCCAAAGGCTACTTTTGTGTTTTAGTATATTGTCTATTTTTAAGAAAGTTCCATGTGTTTCAGAATGAAGTGTTTTGTAAACATCAATTATGTCCAGTTGATCTGATGTATCATTTAAAGCTGATATTTTCTTATAGATTTTCTGTTTGGATGATCTATTTATACACTTCAGTGGGGTGTTGAGGTGCTCTACTATGAATGCATTTTTGTCAATTTCTTCCTTTAGTTTTGTATGTAGTTTATTTGTATATTTTGGTGCTTCCTGACTGGGGTCATAAATATTACTATGTCATGTCTTCTTTTTGTATTGTCCTTTTCATCATTATGAAGTGTCCATTTTCATCTCACATTACACTTTTAATAAAAAAATCTCTTTATCAGGTATAATTATGGCGACACCTGCTTTTCTCTGAATGCCATTTGCTTGAAGTATTGTTTTCCACTTTTTCACTTTGAGTCTATATTTGTCCTTCTAGCTGAGATGGGTCTCTTTGAAGCAGCATATGCTTAGGTTGTGTTTTGTTTTGGTTTTTAATTGTTATTTAATCTGCTATTCTGTGCCTTCTTATTGGTGAATTTAGTCCATTTATATTTAGGGTAACTATTGGTGTATGAGGATTTTCTATAGCCATTTTATCTTGTATCCCCTTCTATTCTTTCCAGTTTACCCTCCTTTTTTCACCTTCAGATGTTTTGGTGTGATGAGTGGGTCTCTCAGCTTTGATCACATGTTGCTTAGTCATTTGTTGTTGTCTTACAGTTGTTCAGTTTGTTGTAACTTCTAGGGAAGATTTCAAGGACCTCCTTTCATGCCACCATCTTGATCTTTCTCTGGTCCAGGTTTCATAAAGCTAATAGAAAACTGTTAAAGTGGTAGAGATGACAATTTTTAAGGCAGGACTGAGAGATTACGGATTACATAGTAGGAATGTCTGCCTAAGAATTTCAAACTCAAGCACAGGAATACCACAATAACACAAATCAATTATAAGTCACTGTAATGCAATTTTTGCAAAATAAAATTTAGCTTCAGTCTCAACAAATACCATTACACCATTATAGTTGAATATAATATAATGAGAGGTTTGTGAACTCTCAATGAAGGCGTGGCATAGCCAAACAGAACAGAAACCCTGGTTGGTTTACTTACTATTGCTGCTGCTAGTGTGAATCTCAGAAAGAACATCACCTACTAGAATGTTATGTGTTTAGATCCTTCCATAGTAATTACTTAATTTTTTATATGCCTATGTACTTATTATTTCCATGTGAACAGAACATTTTAACTATTTATGAGGAATGTCTTTCAGGGTTGTCAAGAAAACATAAACCATGATTGGTTGCAGAGACAATTTAAGTAGGAAATTGGTGAACTGGTGATGAATAAACCAGGTTCCTAAAGTGGGGAAAGCAATAAATCTTATAGATTATTAGCAACAATAAGCTGCTACCTGCCTCTGGCTGAAGGGACAAAAAAATAGTCACAGCTTATCAGATCCCAGATGATTTGGTTGCCTGAGGGAACTGATAGCACGGAAGGAAGAGTTGTAGGGAAGAACCTGGAATTATAAAGAGGATGCAGCAACTGCTGGAAACACAGTGAAAGAAAGGTAAATACCTGGGTGCATGCTGATGTAAAATAGGTTAAATCAGATCAATGTACCCTGGTGGTGTAGTGGCTAGGCCTGGGCTTGATTGTGGCTCAGGGAAGCACCCTCCCCCCACCCCCAAAAAAAGAAATCAAATCAATGTACCATAATTTCATCCAGTGTTTCAGAGGAACATGTGAAAATAAGTCATAAAAATTATAATATCTGTAATTCTATCTGTAGCAGGATAAAATATGGAAACATTAACTAAGCCTTATCTTATTTTTTTATTGTTTTTATAGTGGTCTTCTTTCTGTCCTAAATTCAGTAACATTTAATGTCTCAGGGGGCATTTATTTGCCACACAAGGTAATACATTAGAAACTAGATAAAGTATTCATGTCGACTAAATTTAAAATATTTGAAAAAAATTTTTAGCATAAATCTAATATGAAAAACCTATTATTTGAAAAAAAAAGATTCTTGAGTTTCAAAAGTTGTCTTTATATATTAAGACTCAAAGATTGTCTATATAAAGTTATTTTAAGAACTTTTTGAAGATAATTCTCAATGCCTATATTTAACTCCACCTCCACAAATTCCTTCTACATCCACGTGCATGTACATATTCCTTTCCAAGAGGAGATAAGAATTTTTATTAGTAGAGAAAAAAAATCTGGCAGTACTAACAGCAGAGTGGATATGTAAAACCTCCTACAGAGGACTATCAAAAACCTGAATAAAATATGAACAGTTGACTAAAAAGTCAACCAAAATCTGCAGGAGAGGTTACTTCTGAAAAATTGCTACTGAGATAGATGAGAATAGTGGGCTGATATTATTTTTACCTCAAAGAATTCTATAATATTGATGTGGGAAACCATACCATTAACAGCTAAAGGTAGCAGAGGACAGATTTAGGGCTGGGAAAAAGCAACTGAAAACTTCATAAGAAGTCCTGGAAACAAGGTAACTACAGAAATGGTGTGATCCAAAATATAATTTTAAACTCTGCCTTAATCTCCATCTCACTACTAAAATGTGCATGCCTATGAAGACCCCAGGAAACTCAATGAAAAAAATAAGAGACAACAGAGATATCCATCTTTGAAATAGAGTTTTGAGAGTTTTCTGCCTTATTAACTGGCTTAACAAATCAATGCACAGCAACATAAATGTAAAGGAGACTCTCTGGGTACCAGACTAAAAGATGCAGCAGCTCAAAGCTGTAAAATTGAGGATAGACATGTTGTATACTATAGAATGCAAAACTTAAAGTTTGAGTTCAGACAAGTTAATTGGTTACCAGAACAATGAAACAATAATCTCAAATAAATATAAAAGAATCCACACTCACTAAAATATATTATTTACAGCATCCAGTTTTAAATCAAACATCACTAGACATATATACAAACAGGGAAATGTTGCCTGTACTCAGGAACAAATAGCAGTCAATAAAACCTGATCTTGAGTAATGGAAAATTTAGGTAGAATTTATGAGCCAAAGTTTTCAAATTAACAATTATGAATATGTCCAAAGAATAAAATAAATGGTTATAATGAATGAACATATAAGAAATCTCAATAGAAAAAAATAAATAAATGGAAATTCTAAATGTGAAAAGGATAATAACTATAAAAAATTAATGTAAAAGGCCAATAACAGTTGGAGATATTATAACAGAAAGAATCAAGAAGCTTGAAAATAATTACTAGAAATAACTCAATCCAAAGACCAGAGAACAAAGGTTGCAGAAAAAAAGTAAAAACTTGTTGGATAATACTAGTGATCCAACATAAGTGTAACTAAAATTTCAGGACAAGCAGACAAAGAAAGAGAAAGTGGCAGAAAATAAATTTGAAGAAATCAAACCAAAAAATCCCCTAATGTGTCTTGAAAAATCATTTGGAAATTCAAAAGCTTAACAAATCCCAAGGAAGATAAAAAAATTTACTCCTAGACAATCACATTTGAGCTACTAAAAGTCAAAAATAAAATAACAGTCTTAAAAACAATAATAAAAAATTACATACTACATGTATGACAACAATTATATGATTAGTGGCTAATTCTTCATCAGAAAAGAAAATAGAGGCCAAGAGACATGCCAATGATACATTCAAAGTGCTAGAAAAAATTGAAAATTAGCCCTATAATCGATAATTATACAATTGACTCTCAGTTAACTGACATTCATGGAGATTGATAGATGGTGCATAAATGTAAGTAGACTCTACGTTAACTTGAACTTCAGCAACCGGCACTCTCAAGCAACTGGAATAATTTTTTTGTTGATTGTTTGAGATTTTGCTGGTTGCTTGAGTTCTAATTAACAGTCTGCTGTATATCGATATCCAATAAATTATTCTTCAGGAAAATAACAAAATAAATACATTTTTGTACAAACAATAACTAAGAAAATTTATTGTCAGCACATCTGCCTTAAGAATCAAGCTACAGGAATATATATCACCAGGCTAAAAAAGAATGACAAGAGATGGTAAGTTGAATTTACATAAACAGCAGAAAGACAAATTAATGTACAAATTTGGCAAAATTTTAACAGACATTTTGCAATCCAAAAGCCATTTGAAAAAATACTCAACATATTTGTAATTTAGTCATTAGGGAAATACAATTTAAAACCACAATGAGATACCACTATACCTTGTATAATAATTAAAATTTTAAGTTTGACAAATATCTAGGATTTCAAGCTAGTGGAATTTTTATGCATTGCCTGTGAGAATGTAAAATTGTGCAATCACATTAAAAACAGTATGGTAGTGTCTTTATTTTCTATTACTAATGTAACAAATTATCACAAACTTAGTGGTTTAAAAAACACAAATAGTTCTGTAGCTCAATGAAGTCCATGGGTTTCATTGGGTTAAAATCAACATGTTGGCAGGACTACATCCTTTTGGAAACACTAAAGAAGAATCCATTTCCTCACCTTTTCTACCTTCCAGGGGTTGCCTGCATTCCTTGACTCCTGGTTTGTATTACTCTGATCTCTGCTTCTTTCATCACATATATATTTTTAACTCTGATCCTCATGCTCCCCTCTTAAACAGGGTCCTTTTGATTATATTGGGCCTACCTGTTTAATTCAGAATAATGGCCCCATCTCACAGTCCTTAACTTAAAATTTAAACATCTCTTTTGCTATCTGAGGTCACATATTTACAGGTTCTGGGGATTAGAACATGGACATCTTTGGGAGAACATCATTCTGCCACAGTTTTTTATATGGCCAACAATTGGACACCTAGGTATTTAAAGCAAACTAAAGCATACCTCCACAATAACTTTTGTATTAATGTTTATAATTTCTTTTTAAAATAATAGCCAACACTGGAAATTATCCAAATTGGATCCATCAAAGATGAATAAATAAGCAAATGATACATTCATATAATGCAGTATACCTCAAACTATGATATACACACATGGATAGGACTTAAAACTAATAAGCTGAATGAAAAAAGACAAACAAAAAAGAGAGACATTTCTCTATGACTCTATTAAAGGAATTTTTAAAAAATGCAAACTAACCTTTAGTGCCAAAAAAAAAAAAAGTCAGTAGTGACGTGGGGCCAGTGGTAGAGCAGTGATTGACTGCCAGAGGTGCAAGGGAATTCCTTGGAATGATAATATTGTGTATTGTGACTGTTGTTATGTTATTCAGGCATATGTGTTTGTCAAAATTTATCAAATTATATACCTAAAATAGGTACATTTATTGCATCTAAGTTTTTTTCTCAATAACATTTATTTTTACTAAAAGCTTTGCTGGCTGTGAGCATTTTTAGTTTTCACTCAGAGATTAAATGAGAGCAATAGAGCAACTATTCATTGTGGGAGTGCGCTAAGAAGAGACATTATCACTTAACTCTCCCCATACTAAGTCCTGAAGTATCTGGAGTCATTTACAGCCTGTGAAACCTTGTGGCAGAATCCCATATCTGCAGCTTTCATTCAAACTGTGAATTAGGGAAATGACAAGGCTCTCAGAGAAACACTTTATCTAGTTTGGGTTGAAGCAGTGAAGTAGCAATGAATGAGAGAAATGGCTATTTAGGGGAAGCTGATAATTGTTCACAGAGTCTTTTGACCCCAATACGGTGTGAATAAAGTGGCCTGGAGTTACCGGTCCAAAGCAAGGACCCAGGAAGACTAAGAGAGAGGGCATGAAAGATGCTAGCAATTGAAGCCACAAAGGAGCTGTGAAAATTTCTATGGCACAAGAGTGAGAATAGATGTCAATTACTGCAAAGAGGAAATAGGAAGAACACAACTTGGTGTGTGCCAGGAGAGGGCAAGTGTGACCAAACTCCCAAAATGCCTGCTTCCAATGCTGTGATGGCAAACCTTGAATTTCCTTAAATTCAAATTTAAAATGATTGGATTACCTGGAAGGAGTTAGATTAAGTGGTCTGAAATCTTGTAGTCTAGGGTCTTAAGACAGCGTTTAATGTTTAGAATAGAAAAATAATTACAGTATTAGATACATAAGTTTTATTACTTGAAATTAATATTGTTTGTACTCCTCATTTATAAAGAATTAGCCAGTCAAAAAATTCAGAGACCATATAAAAGACACTGACAAACACAATGACAAATCCTCAGCAGACTATAAATAAATAATGTGACATCAACTTAATGCGCATCAACTATGTCATGTTACTTTGTACAAATAATAAGTAACAAGTTGACTGGATGATAATGCAATCTATTGTGGTCAGAGTAAAGATGAGTCATTATTAGTGCTATCTTGATTTTATGAATCAAGGTCCTACAGCAACAGAAATAGTTAGAAAGCATTTATGATAAGTGTAAGTTAAGTGTTATTTTATTACATATAAAATACTAAAAGGTTCTGCCATCAAGGATGGGTACACTTATTATTTTCCTATACATCAAATGTGTGTACCCACTGTACACCAAGCACTGGAAGATGTAAGTAAATTAGTAAAAGTGTGTTCTCCATAAATCAAAAGCTGCAAATGTGAGCAGAAGAAATAAAACAAAGACAGTAGTTGTTCACCCAAAATTAGAAAATGAATAAGAGAGTGGAATTTCCTAAAATAAAGGATTTTTTACCTGCTAAGCAAGGATAATATTGCTGAGGCCTAATCCATTCTTTCTCTTAGCTGACAGAATAATTTTGAAAGCTAGTTCTGACTTGGTCTGCAACTACTTCAAAATAATAATTTCAGACAAATTCTCACTCAGGGTGTGCTTTTGCATAGCCATTTATTATCACATAGTGAGCTGATTTAGAAACTGGCTGCATAAAGGCAGAAGAGAAGAAGTCAACTTGATTAAATAAAGACTTTCAAAGAAAACTTAAGAACTATGAAATTTTAAAATACTTTCCTGAGAAGGAGTTACCTATTAAATAAAAAGAAAGCAAAATTTTTGCTGTGTCCTCTAGTTGTTTTCTTGAAGAATTGTGACACAAGCACAAGAGGCATCATAGTGTTTTCAGTACTGTAGTAAGCCAGCATGTGAAAGATAAAAAGGCACTCAGTACTTATTTGTAATTCCTGAAAATGACATTTAGCTATTTATATAGAAAAGAAAATCTTTTAATAGCATGCATTTATGTTATGGCTAATGTATAATCACATGTAATTGCTATCAGCTTTTATTTTACTATGCAATAATTTACAAACCTATATTTGATCCATTCAAAGTAATAGAATCGAGAGGAGTGGTATGCAGCTTCTAAGACTGGATCCATAAACCCTCCTCCTGATATGCACTGCATTGTATATCTTCTCTTTGAGTACTTTGTTTCTAACTCATACATTATCTCAGTGTTGAGGGAACCTTTTTTCCCCATGATGAGATTATAAGAATCAGACTTCCATCTTGCTAGTTGACTCTCACCCTTATTGGTTTTGATGAAGCAAGTTGACCAATTTAGGAGGCCAAAGTTTCAAGTATCTGAGTGTGGCTTCTGGCCAACAGTCACTTAGGAATTGAGACCTCAGGTCCAATAGCACAAAATGAATTGATCGCAGCCAGTAATCATGTGAGTGAGATTAGAAGTGGTTACTTGTCCAGTTAAGCCTTCATAGGAGATTCCAGGCCTGACAATCACCTTGGTTTCAGCTTTCCATCTCATGAGAGATGAAATGCTGCAGCAGAAGACTCAGCTGTCACCAAATTTCTGAACTATAAAAATGGTGAGAAAGGAGAGGTATGCTGTTTTTTTTGTGTGTGTGTGTGTGTTTTTTTGTTTTTTTTTGCTTTTTGGTATGTGGGTAGCTCCCTGACTGGGAATCGAACCCAGGACGCAGCACTGACAGTGCCAGCGCCAAAGCCTTAAGCCTCTACACCATCAGGGAACTCCCCGTATGCTGTTTTTAAACTACTAAGTTTGTGGTAATTTGTTACAGCCATAGATTAATAAACATGGAAACTATGGAAACCAAAATAGTTATGTACTTTTATTTTTAATATACTTTGTATTAGGGAAATTAATATGTTAATGCAAAAATAGAGTAAATATCATTAATTTTTATAGATAATCTTATATTTCATCTCATTATATTTACATTTCTTTTAATTATTTGTCTTCTGGGACCTCAAGTAGCTTGTTGGTTTGTTTGCATTTCAATCAGAATTAATCAATGTGAAACAATCTAGAATAAAATTATGAAGAATATATTTTCAACCAAAAATTACAGACTGACAAAATAATGTATGTATTGTATTTGGAGCATTGTGGAGTCCTTAGAGATTATAAGGACATTAAAATTAATTAGATACAGTCCTAAATGAGAAACTTAACCCCAGAGAAACTATTTTGTATTGCCCACAAGCTAGAATGGTTTATAAATTTTTTAAAGTTGTAAACAAATAAATATATATAATCTGAAATTGTACTGTTCCTATTCTATCACCATAGGGGTTGGAGTTACTCAAGTATATGCATATAAAAACTCAAAAAATGTATACAATAGTTTGGCATTTTATTTAATGCACATTTTATATCAAATAAAATAACTTCAAACAAACGTTGAACTCTAGTTAATAATAAATAGATGTTGAAAGAAATACTTTGGGAAACCATATTAATATCTGCAATTTACTTTGAAGTGCTTCAAAAATAAGACATATTTATGGATGGACATAGGAACAAATTAACATATGTTGATGGATATATGATAAAGTAATTCAATTAAAATGTTAGGAAGAAATAAAATTCAACATGAAGTTTGTTGTCAAAAGTCTAGTGAATATGAATTATACAGTCACAAGAAGCCCCCAAATCATAGGTGTGTAAATTTATAATTTTACATGTCTTCAACTTAATTTAGGTTTTTGCTCTAAATTCCAACCAATGTAGACAATGTTGGATTTAACCTCAATCCAATCCAGTTAATTCTCCATCAATTTAAACCTATAATTTAGAAACTTGTCTGTTAAAAAAATCAGAGAGACAGAGAGAGAGAGAGAGAGAGAGAGAGAGAGAAAATCCCATTTATCCCTTCTTGGATAGCTTTCTAAACTCCCACTTGTTGACATGACCCCTTTCCCATCAAGCAGAGATAGCGTCTGCTTTTTCATATGAGTACCCTGCAAAACTCTTTGCTTCAACATTCCTCCAGTCCAGATGCTAAGATCAGGAAACAAATTGGCTCTTCTCAGCAGAGCTTGGCAGGGTTTCCAACATGTCACGCTGTCCCCACCCCACATTCTCACATTGTTTTACTGGCATCACTTATACGGGCTGCCCCGACCCGCGGGGCAAAACAACGCAGGGCGAGGAGGAACCTGTGGAGGATGAAAAGAGGGACAGGAGACACAAAGAGATGGAGGCAAGACAGGATTCTGATCAAGCCTCAAAATTTTATTTTTTGTAACAGTAGTATATATACAGTAGGAATAAAGAGGGGCAGGACTGCCTATAAGCTGAGGTAGTTGTCACTGTATAATTGGCTATAGTGCTGGACGGGGTGGTACCGACTTGTGGGCAGGGGGGAGTTGGGGCAGTGCCTTAAGAAGTTGGCGCTTGCGGGCTAAAGTTTGGTGCGCTTAACTAACTGCTTTTGTTTGGCGCCCGCGGCTAATCGCTTTTGTTTGGCGGGCGCCGGCTGAGGTTCGGCGCTCCTAGCTAATCCAGGAAGTAAAACCTGAATAAGAATGGCCGCGTTCTTTCTTAATGCAAGGTCTGTATTTTTCCATGGCTCCCGACAATGGGCAGTCCATGATTTAC
Source organism: Lyroderma lyra (assembly GCA_004026885.1). NCBI lineage: Eukaryota > Metazoa > Chordata > Mammalia > Chiroptera > Megadermatidae > Lyroderma > Lyroderma lyra. Next base: position 62,749 of record PVJL010007611.1, on the reverse strand, counting down.
AATTATTTGATTTACAGTTTTTCAACTTTCCAGTGGTGCAAAAGCAATAGACATTCAGTAAAAACCATGCTTCAGATTTTGAATTGTGATCTTTTCCAGGCTAGTGATATGCGGTGTGACACTCTCGTGATGCTGGACAGTGTCAGTGAGCCATAGCTTCCAATCAGTCATGTGACCATGAGAGTAAACAACTAAAACCCTACAGTGTAATATGTTGCTAGCAATTTTTGGATATTGTGTTTTGTGTTTTTGCATGTCATCATGTCTACAAATTGCCCATCTTTGTTGTCTTCTGCTTCTAATGAGTAGAAGAATAAGAAGGTAGTTAGGCTTGAGATTGTAATGAATAATATAAATGGATACACTTTAATATGGAGCTGGTGCTGCTATGACAGAGGAACTGCCTTGCTCACTTTATGCCTCAAATTTGTAAAGTGTTAGAACAGGAGAAAATAATTTTTGAACAGAGCCTAAAGCAATATTGTGCCCCCCCAAACTGTTTTCAAAGATAGCAAAAAAAAAAGTAATTATTATGACTACTAGACTGATGATTACCAGGTTAATAACATTAACATTTTATTTAATGTTAGTTTCACTCTGTTATGTCAAATGCACCAATACAAATACCATACGTCTATTGATGTAATTGTTTCTCTTCTCTTTCTCATAAATACCCATTCACTTTATCTCCTCAATTAAAGCATTATCTGGGCTTCTGCTTGAATCATTATTTTCCAAATGACTATTTTTTTTCTGATCTTAAATAAATGCTTGTTGCTTCTTACTCTAAAGGTGTTTTACTTTTAGTTTAACAAGGTGGAATTCAAGATCATTGGCTAACTGTAGGCTAATAAAGTATTCTGAAAATGGTTAAGGTAGTTTAAGCAAAGCTATGATGCTCAGTAGGTTAGGTGTATTAAATGCATTTTATTCATATGATATTTTTAATATTTTCAACTTGTCATGGGTTTAGTGAGATGTAACCCCATTGTAAGTCAAAGAGCATTTGCAATTTAAGTCACAATGAGGTTTTCTCCTCTATTCCTGACAGGTAGTTCATACCACATCTTTATGGTACATTATTTTATATTTCTACCTGGTGATTCCCTGGAAAGACATTTCTCTCTCTTAGCGATGTCAAGGCCCTGATGAGGTCTCGTGGTAATTGACAGATCTCACATTCCAACAAGAAATCCAAGCAAGCACCGGAACTTTGGTTGTGCTCTGTGCCCTTGTGGCATAAGGTATTGCATTTGTAAGCCTGTTGCCTTCTAAGTAGATTGCAAGTCCCTTGCACTCCTAGATTCTCAAAACCAGCAAGGATTATTCTAGTTTTTGCTTACCTCTCATATTTCAAGATATGGGCATAGGAGGAGAATACTTGTCCCCTAAATTTTCAACTCTATTCTCCTCAAAATGCTCTGTTTTCCTTCCCAGTATGAATTATTCAGTGGTGGACCTGTGTCTTCATGCATGCATGTGCATGTTAGTAGTGTCTGTTCTACATGTTTGCATTGTATTTCAATTTTATTTTAACCCACATTAGGTCCTATTTTGAATTTCGACACTAAGTATAAATTTAGGTCTTTTTTCTCTGATCTTCAGTACATTAATCATTTCCATCTGGCTGACAAATGTTAGACTATTGCCCACACAATTAGAGGGAAGGCAACAGCAAATGAAATGATATTTTTACCATTACTTTACATATTATTACTTTACACATAATCAGCACACTTGTAATATGGAAGAACAATATATAAGGCACATAACTCATGTAGTTATTATTGGAATTATGTATATTATTTATATATTTGTTTATTTTTATAATAAAAAAGATCTAAGTAACTAGACCCTGTAAAATGTGTTCTGTGACAAAAATATATAAATACTATCAGGAGTTGAAAGGAAGGAATGCTTCCATGCTAAGGTGGAGGAAAACAAAGCTGGAGTCTGGGAAGGTAGAGGCTACAGGAGAGAAGAAAGTTTCATGTAAATTTTCACTCACTACATGGGCTGTTTGACTGACCGGAACACCTGTGATGAATTCTGAAGTCCAGTGTCTTCTGTGTCAACTGCAAACAGGCTCCTGAGCACCAGCAAAAGTATTCATAGTTTTTCCCTCAAATAGAGCCTCAGTACTCAACAAAACTTCACCATAATTCTTCAGTTTGAAACCCCACTGCCAATCCCCAGAGGGTTAAAGCTAAGCCCACTGTAAAGGGTTAAAGCCAGGCCCGCTGCCCAGGCTTGACCTTGGTATAATCAGTCCATGTCTGGGGTTGAGGAATTCCTGGGGCTGACAGTTACTGCGCATGTACTGCCTTATGTAACCATGAATACCTAAACAATTGCTACTGGGCAGATGGGGCACGATGCCACTTTTGTTTGAATACGTATATATAGTCCCAGGTGTGCAATAAGCTGGCTTGCTTGCTGGTGTGTTTATGGTCCCCCATGTCGGCTCCGCGTGTGTTTTTTCAATTGGGTGTACCACCACCGAAACCTGCCCTGTCTGGAAACCTTGGCAATGACATTTGGCGTAGTCGATAGGATGAGGTGAGTACTACCCCCAGCACCTCTGAGGGTCCCCGGGTGGAAGAAATGGGCCTCCCACCTCCCTATGGCACCCAGTGGCCATGTATCTGGCCACATGGACAGCCCCAGAAGACTGGGATGAGATTAGGCCAACACCTGAGGATATCAAGAAGGCCCTGGAATCTATGGAGCTGAATGTTCCCCCGGCACACCGAAGGTGGCTGGCCGGGTAGCCTGGATGTTTCTGGCAGTGCTGCGCCATACCAGCCGGGAGATGCAGGAACAAGCTCAACAGGTCCGCCAGTTGCAGCGCCGGGAGGAAACGCTGGAAGAGTGCCTGGCGGCTGCTAAACATATGCTGCAGGGCTTGGGGGAGTCTGTACACTCCTCCAGGGCAGGTAACCCGATACCTATATTGCAGGCTTGCCCTTTGGTGCAATGGAAGGTCGAGCTGGAGCAGCAAATGGGGCAGGCAGCATATGACAATGACCACGTACTCGCCCGCTGAATTATGGGAACTGACGAAGCAGGTATGGCAAAGGGCTGGAGACATGGTACCAGGCTGGCTACTGAGATTATGGGACGAGGGGGCGGAAGGAACAGAGCTATCCCCTGATGAAATGTCCCAACTGGCCTCCATTACGGTACTCCCCTCCTTGAGGCAAAGGCTACAAAATATTGCCCATACTAACCATGATGCAGGGAATCATTCCCTGATCAATTGGATAATGGCAGCAGCCCGAACGGTTTGGGCAGATGCCTGTGAATTACCTGAGACTGTGAGCAACTCAGACCTAGTGCAATCATATGGGAGATGGTCATGCGACAGATGATGTTTCAGGTACACGACAATAGTCCTGATGAGGAGGTTTTCACCACTAGGATGAAGGACCTCATCCTAGCCTCAGGGCCCCCAGGAACTTTCGGGACTATGGCAGCTCTTCTAGCCCCCTATGTAGATCAGTGGGTGCATGAAATAACAGCTGCCCTAGCTTGATTGGGGGATGTGGAAGTGAAGCAAAAGAAAAAAGGCGGCCAGGTGGAGTCGCTACAGGGCCCCAAGGGGCCCTCACCCAAAGGATGCCCGAAGAGTAAAGGGGCTCAAAAGGGTGGTGTTCAGCCTGCAGTGAGAGTGAGCCAAAAGCAGATGTGGTTCGATCTATTAGCAGCAGGAGTAGCTGCAGAGAACATAGAGCATCAGCCTACGGGGGTGCTGCTGGCTCTGTGGAAGCAGCTCGAACCTGAGCAGCAGTTCACTCCCCTGCCGGCTGCTACACTCCCAATTCGGGAGTTGAGACTGACTGGTTTTTACCCAGACTAGGGGTCTGGCCAAGGTACCCAGATGAGGGGGGACCCAGGGGACTGGAGGCCACATGTTGAACTTGCTATTTACTGGTCCCCCCATAATGTGCAACAGGTACTAGCCCTTGTGGACACTGGAGCCGATAGCACGTTGCTGTATGGAAATCTGGATCGCTTTAGTGGTCCTACAGCCACCATGGAGGGATATGGAGGCCAGATGATACGGGCCAAACAAGCAGTTGTGACCCTGAGCGTAGGGCGATTGCCCCCACAAGACTATAAAGTCTATGTCTCCCCTATCGCAGAATACATTCTAGGGGTGGATGTGCTGCAAGGACTGGCGATTTCGACGATGATGGGAGAATTTTGCCTGCGTACACGAGTGGTAAAGACTATTGTTCGGGGGCATCCCCATCATGCCCCCTTGGTATTGCCCCAGGCTACCCGTGTTGTGCATACAAAGCAATATCGGCTACCAGGAGGGCACGAAGAGATTGGTCATACCATTTTCAAGCTTGAAGAAGCCCAGATAATCCGCCCAATGCACAGCCCTGACAATTCTCCCGTATGGCCGGTGAGAAAGCCTGACGGCTCCTGGCGAATGGCTGTGGACTATCGGGAGCTGAACAAAGTGACGCCCCCGTTCTATGCAGCAGTGCCCAATGTGATGGATCTGATGGACAAACTCACACATGAACTGGGACAGTATCACTATGTTGTGGATTTGGCAAATGCCTTTTTCTCCATGGATATAGCGCCGGAGAGTCAAGAGCAGTTCGCCTTCACGTGGGAAGGATGACAATGGACTTTCCTGGTGCTTCCCCAGGGATATCTGCACAGTCCCACCACCCTGTGCCATGGACTGGTGGCTCAGGACTTGGCCACCTAGCAGAAGCCAGCAGGGGTCCATCTGTTCCATTACATTGATGACATAATGCTAACCTCTGATTCTCTTGCAGAACTCGAGACTGCGGCCACCAGTCTATGAGAAACCCTGGAAACCTGGGGGTGGGCCATCAATGCAGACAAGGTCCAGGGGCCTGGGTTGTCTGTCAGATTCTTAGGAGTTGTCTGGTCAGGTAAGACTAAGGTTATGCCAGAGGCAGTAATAGATATGATATAGGCATATCCCTGACCAACTGCAACAGTGAAGCAATTGCAGACCTATTTGGGTTTGTTGGGCTATTGGAGGGTGTTTATTCCTCATTTAGCCACTTTAACTCGCCCCTTGCATCGCCTGATACAGCGAGGGGCTACTTGGAATTGGACCCCAGAGATAGAGCAGTCATTTCGAGCCACCAAGCAGGCAGTGGCTCAAGCCCAAACCCTACAGGTGGTTGACACCACCCTACCATTCCTTTTAATGGTGTTAGTGGATGACAATGGGTTTGGAGGGGCTTGTGGCAGAAACATGGGACTCGTAAAGTGCCCATTGGTTTCTGGTCTCAATTGTGGAAAGGGGCGGAAGCCCGCTATTCCCTTATAGAGAAACAGTTAGCTGCTATTTCTGCTGCCCTTTTGGCCTGTGAGGCCATAACAGGTCCTAATCCTGTAACCATCAAATCAAGGAATCCAGTAGAGGGCTGGTTGCGGTCTTGGTTACAGACGCCATGGACAGGGGCAAGGCCCTTACTGGCCACAATGTTGTCACAAGATGGACACATTGCCTGTATTTTACCTGAGGGTAAAGATCTTCCTTTAATGGTGTCACTGTCTGCTCTGTCCTACCACCCAGGCTAACGGCAGGCAATAGTATCCTGTCCTGGGCACATACGTTTGCTCAGGTGCACAGTGTTCCCCACTGCTGGATCTGCACGGAAACACCGGTGGAGGCAGCTGAGGGGCTTCCGTGGTGGATCCACCCGGCTTCCCTACATAACTGGACGCAGTCACGTACATGGAGCAGCACCGCTGAATGGGACCAACGGCGCTGGGCAGTGGACAACTTGCTCCGCAGGGACCATAATAACCAACCCCCTCTGTTTGGTTATGCAATGACTAACGGGTGGGGTTGGGTGGTGGGGGAACACGTAAAACTATGGGAAAAAGTCTTGCTATGTATATAACAACACCGCTCAGCTGCTAATCATATCGCTGGTTGGGTGCCCCACACTTGTCAAAATGTTACCCATGTGCTGACCCCTCGCACTTGGTGGAATTCCTTAGGATCCACCTGGCAGTGGGTACTAATGATCCTAGCGATTATTGCTGGCAGTCTGGTAGGCTTTTGCTGTACCCTATATTGCTGCTGTGGGTTGTGGGCTCAAGGATATGCATTACAGACAAAGTCCCGTGCAGCAGCCCTGTAGGGGTGGAGTGTCAGTCCCCAGAGGATTAAAGCCAAGCCCACTGTAAAGGGTTAAAGCCAGGCCCGCCACCCAGACTTGACCTTGGTATAATCAGTCTCTGTCTGGGGCTGAGGAATTCCTGGGGCTGACAGTTACTGCACATGTACCGCCTTATGTGACCATGAAAACCTAAACAATTGCTACTGGGCAGATGGGGCACAATGCCACTTTTGTTTGAATACATATATATAGTCCCAGATGCACAATAAAGTGGCTTGCTTGCTGGTGTGTTTATGGTCCCCCATGTCGGCTCCACGTGTGTTTTTTCAATTGGGTGTACCACCGCCAAAACCTGCCCTGCCTGGAAACCTTGGCAATGACACCCACTTTCTCTCCTAAACCTATGAATAGTCAGGAATTATTCCTACATTATCGGAAAAAGCAGGAGAAGGAAGAGTAGGAAGAGGCAAAAGAGGAGGGGAGGAAGGTGGGTAGAAGAGGAGAGAGAGATGGGGATAAGGAGAAAAGTAAGGAGAAGTAGGAAGAGGAGGGAGAAGAATAAAGAAAAGGAAAGAGTGAAAGAAAGGGAAGGAGAGGAGAGACAAGGAGAAGAAAGGAGAAAAGAAGGAAAGGAAAAGGAGGAGACCTCAGACTAATATTATGAGGACGTTTCTAACACAAGCATGGCTCCTGGTTTAATATCTGTAGTGTCCTCAAACACCAAAACAAACAAACAAACAAACAAAAAAGAAGGGAGTAAGGGAGGATTACCACTATACTCATGTCTAGGATTTCCCTTAATCTTTTTCACACCCTACTGCCACATCCACAAATATTCTATTCACTCTCCTTAATTTTGTCATTATTATTATTATTTGCATCTCATTTGAGATGTTCCTATTTACCTTCTTTGCGATTTTTAAAATTAATTTTTAGCATTTTTAAAATTTATTTTTAGGATTTACATCTATTTTTGCACATTGTCTAATTTTTCTATTAAAGTATTTCTATTATTAGTTTCAGGTGTAAAAAACAACATATTGATTAGATATTTATGTACTTGACAAAGTGATAACTCCAATAAATCTATTACCCATCCGACACTCTACATAGTTATATTATAATATTATTGACTATACTTTCTATGCCGTACTTTATATCTTATAACTATTCTTCATTTTAGGTGTACAGCATATTATTCATAGCTATTTAAAATTCTGTACTCTAATTTCAAAATTTGTTTTATATCTGAGTCTGGTTCTGATACTTGCTTTTTCCTTAGATTACTTTTTTCTTGCTTATTAGCATGCCTTCAATTTTTTGTTGTTGTTAAAAACCAGATAATAGAAACTGAAATAAATAAGCCTTTCTTGTGAGGTTTTATGTTAATATGGCTAAAGGTTGGGCTTCAAATTACTCTAGTATCCTTGTTTTCATCTCCTTTGTTGTTTTTTGGACTTCCCTAAGAACTCTTCCTTAGCTGGAGTCTGTATTTTGCAGCTCCATAAGCTATAATCAACTCATACTGGATACATAATGATGTGGTGATAATGAGTGAGGAATTATTCTACCACAGTATTGTTAAATCTCAGCTTTTAGTTCATCTGTGACTTAACAGTTGCCTCTTACTTTTAGAGAGGTCTAAAGTCTGAGGAATGCTCTTCCTCCTGGACAGATGAAGCTCTACCCTGGAGTGGGTGGTTTTATGAAGAACACTCCATTTCCTAATGGTTACTTTTCCACCCTCTGCCAAAGAGTGGGGGAGATCTGACTTAGCTCTTGACCATAACAATCTGGTTTGTTTTCTAAAAGTTAAATCCACATAAGTGTGGGAGCTCTCTGAGATTGAGTCCCACATGAATTTCTCACTTGGCTAGTCCACACTCAGCCTCCACAGTTTATCAAAACTACCATTTAAGACTCAAGCATCTTCTGTTCCAAGTAAGTAGATCTTGACTGTGATCCTGGATTTACCCATGTCTCCAGATTTTGGGGTGGCAATCTGCTCTGCAATCTCATACTCTGTTGGATCCAAGAAAAGTTATTACTTTAGAATTTGTTCAGCTTCTTTCTTATTGTAAGGATAAAAACAGCATCTTCTAAGCTCTTTATATGTGATAACTGACACAGGGAATAGATCTCCCTTAACAACACTATATTGCTCTCTATTGGCTTATTTGCAATAAACTTAAATGCTCTCAAGTCTTTTTCAACTTAAAATAATATGACACTCACACACCCTTTATCTCCTTACCTCTCTAATTACTTCCTTTTCTCCCTTTTTCCATCAAATCTCTTGAAAAGATTGTTTAAAAATTTTTTTCACTTCTTTTCACTCCTGTCTCAGCCCTCTGCACTCCCAATTCTGCCTTCATTATCTCACCAGAGTCATCAATAATTGCCTTGTCAATAACTCAAAAAAAGTATGTATTTTTTCAATCTCACATTATTTCTTTCCTCTTTGATATGTTTTTTCCCACAACATCTATTACAATTCCAACTTTTTCTCTTATTTGATTAGCACTTTTAAAATGAATTTTTACTTCTGTCAATCATTTTTAATGTTTTCATTTCTTCCTCTGTTCTATCCAAGACTATTTTCTCTTTTTATTCTTCATTATCTCCTACATGATTGTATTCATCTTATGACATTTACATGTCAATAATTCCTGAATCTCTGTTAATTCCAAAATGTTCTTTTGATTTTCTAGTACACTTTTCAAACATCTACTTGGTGTCCTCTAGGCATTATAAACCCATCATTCCAAATGAGCACCTCGTCTGGGTTCCTATTTCAGTTAATGCCACTACCATTCATGTTCTTGCCAAAAAATAAAAAAAAGGGAGGAGAGAGAGAGAAATATAGTTAGTATATTATAACAGAACATGACATAATATATTTACTATATATTGCAGTATAATTAAACAACATGTATTATTTAACACAATCTATATTTTTATTAAATAATGTTATGATTTTATAGATGTATAATGTATTATATATAATATTACATTATATATATATATTTCCTCTCACCTAACAATCAAATACCAAAACCAGGTTATTTTGCATAAAAGCATTTCTCAAACCTGTTTGATTTTTTTCAGCACCATTTCTGTGAATATACTTCAAGTTTATGTAACCTACTTGTATTTCTTTTACCTCTAGTGTTGCCCCCCTCTCATCTATTCTGCACATTTTATTTTCAAAACAAACTTTCTAAAACAGAAATCTGAGTATGTTCTTTTCTTACTTAAAACTCTACTGTGCTTTGTAAGCAAAAAATAAGCAAACTTTTTAACTTGGCTGATAAAGACAAACATTATCTGGTTTCTGCTTAACTAACTCTTTTCAAAATCCTTGCCTATGCTTTTAATCTGGTGATCAAAAGGAAATGACTGAAGATTCCATTAACCTGGCTAACTTATTTTTCTCTATGATCAAGGTTTAGCTCTATGATTTCTGACAGAAAATCTTTACTGGCCATCCCCCAAGTCTGGTTTTGATTTTGCCTTTTTGTATTTTATAGCATATATATTTTCTATATTATATGATAGGATACATTATATATTATATACTATTAAATCATATTATATTTCAATTGGCAATTAACTTATCTTTATTCCAATGCAGTAGATTTGCATTTGACTTGGTCAATATGTGTTTCAACTTCTTTTATGTATATCTTAGTGTTCTTCAAAGGCTTAAAAACTAAAAGCTGCACACCTCATACTTTCTTATTGCTAGGTTTTGGATCTGTCTTAGGTCTCTCGGTTGGATGTGCCTACACAGGGACTTCACTTCAGAACTGATACAGTGGGGAAAACAAGTGTTATGATGTGAGGCATGCATTGTGTGTGTCACAAGTAGTGCAACTGGGTCTGGTACCACACCTGGATTTCAGGTATGGTGTTGCAATCCTGAGGTGGTCATTGCCAGAGGTGCTAAAAATTTCCACCTTCCTGCTTATGATAGAAATAAAGGCTCAATTAGCAAGGCAGTCTGGGAATATTTTTCTAGTAATAAATTCTGGAGGCTCAGTCTGGAGGCCTATACTTTAGCCATTTCAACAATTTCACAAACATCTAGTTTATACATTAAATCTATGCCTGCCTGAATAGCAAAGTAGTCTATATTATTCATCTCAGAGGTCAAACATTTCTATCCTGTTCATTTTATAATAGGCTTTCAATAAATATTTGTTAATTGATGAGTAGATAGTATATCAAAGATGTTATTACTTTTCTTTAAACAATTTCTTGAGAAATGTTTTGATATTTAAATAAAGTAACAAAAATACAATCCTTATATATGTTATAATAATTTATAAGGATAGCCAGAATATTCATTCTTATCACATATATAAAACTCATAGAAGTTAAAAAGAATGGCCTTATTCTATAGGAGATCATTAGGAGCTATGTGTTCATGAAGTCACTGAAGCAAATTGGTTATTTGAAAAACAAATCTTAATAGTTCTGCATGAATTCAATTCTGTCAAAAGTTTAAATGCCATATTTTGTGCTGCATATGTGTTAGAACATTTTAACTGTATGAATAAAAATTTTCAGTTTATAAGATTTTTTAAAAAGCCGTAAGCCATCTATTTCATTTTTAGTAGTTTAATTAATATCAAAACCTATGTGAGATAGCAAACAAATTTCCATCACAACAGGCATTAAATTCTCCTAGTGTTGGGCAAAAGAGAGATGTAAGACTATCTCAGAAAGTGTGCTATGGAAGAAAAGTATTTACAGAAACCACACAGACAGGTGGTCTTTTATCTAAGTTCCAGTTCAATCCAATCTTATATTAGTTTCTCACACCAGGCACCAGCTGCTCAGTCACATGACTGTGCAATCACAGGAGCTGGCCTTTAATCTCTTCATGTTAACTGTATGTCAGTAAAAAGAAAGGAAAAATTTGAGAAATAGACTAAGCTACCTAAGGAAACTCTGAGATAACATTAATTAGGAATATTGACTCAAGGCAAGTGTTATTTGATAAAAAGTTTGGGCAGGAAATGAGAACATAAGCTTCTGTGTGAAAAACATAATAGAAAGACTGAGCCAAGGTTTAGAAACAATTAGGTCTCAGTACAGCATCCATTTCAGTGGACTGGTTAGTACTATTTTTCATTTTGAAGTCTGAACACAAACTTTTTCAAATATGACAGAACCAGAAGTATTAGAAAAATATCCAATATTCAATATTTGTTCCTAATTCAACAGGTATAAAATGTTACTTGTCTTCCTTAAACATGCTCTACTGCTTTACCTTTTGAGTACTGGAATCTGGACCTTACCCCACTGACCCTGCCACCATGCCACTTTTATTAGTTAACGTAGGCTAGCTTGTTCTAATAAACAGACACAAATTACAAATGACTTAAATACAATGCAATGTTACTTCTGACTTTCAATTATCCTGAGACTGGTGACCTTAGTGGTAGATGTATTTTTCCTAAGTATTCATGTTACCCTCATATAATGGCTACATTTTTGGTCCTTTGTATCCAGCTGGCAGAAGGGGGAAAAGAACACAAGAGATGGTCTCCTGATCCCTTCTAAGTCCCATCTCAGAGCAAATATTCTTTGATATCCTAGAGAGAGTTGTTTTAGCTCAAGTTCTAACAGGGATTTTAAAATAATAAGACCTCTTTTTAAGTTAAAAATGTCATTACTGTCAAATTTTTTTAGGACAATGAAATAAGTTGAAAAAAAGTTGAGGACCATATGATTTTAATCATATGTTGGATATAAAACTGAAAGGAACAAATAAACAAGACAAACAAAGAAGCACAACCTCATAGACACAAACAACAGTTTAGTGATTATCAGAGGATAAGGGGTGGAAGGGAGGTATATAAGGGTAAAAGAAGTGAAATATATGGTGACGAATAAATATTTGACTTGGGGTGGTAAACCTACAAAACAATATATATATATATATATATATATATATATATATATATATATATATGATGTTATTACAGATATGTATATGAGAAACATATAATTTTATTAACCAATATCACCCTAATATATTTAATAGAACAAAAACAAAAAACTTAATTTTTTTTATGCTTTTTTTGGTATGTGGGTAGCTCCCTGGCTGGGAAATGAACCCAGGCCACAATGCTGACAGCGCCAGCACCGAAGCCTCAAGCCACTACACCACCAGGGAACTCCCTTAATTATTTTTTTATATAAACACACTAGCATTTTCTTAATCAGTAAGCAAAGACCTGCAGGTTATGAATGCTTTTACAATCATTTAAGCTAGGACAAGCCTTCTGTAGCATTTCTTTTATTTATAAAATGTAAAAAATTATTTTCAGTTAACACAATTTTCCTATATTTAATGTTTTATTAGTGAAGTAACATTTATTATAATTGATGAATAAATATTGATACATTATTGTTAACTAAATTATATAATTTACATTAAGGTTTACTCTTTGTGTTGCATGTTCTAAGGGTTTTGAAAAATGCATGTCATGTATCTGCCTTAAAAATATTCTGTACTCTATCTATTCATCCCTCCTCCCTTCCTTCCCATAACCCTGGCAACCATTCAACCTTTTATTGTCTATGGAGTTTTATTTTCTTTCAGAATGTCATATAGTTGGAATTGTATGTAGATTTTTTAGATTGGCTTCTTTCATTGAGAAATATTCATTTTGGTTTATTCATGCCTTTTCATGTTATAATAGCTTATTTCTTCTTGTCACTGAATTATATTTCATTATGTAGATCTACTACAGTTTGTTTATCTATTTACCTATTGAAGCTCATCTTGGCTACTTCCGGTTTTTGACAATTATGAATAAAGCTGCAATAAATGTTCATATGCAGGTTTTTATGTTGACATGAATTTTCAACTCATTTGAGTAAATACTTAGGAGAATGATGTATCAGAGATACATTTTACAAATACAATAGTCTCTTCATTAACTGAATTCAAGCAATTATACTCTTAAGCAACTAGGTGGTTACTTACAAGTGCTAGTTACCTGACTTCTAGTAAATGAAGAGTCTACATATATTTATTTGGCATCTACCAGTACCCATAGCTGCTGGCTAACTGTGACTCTACTGTATTTTTTTTTTTGGTCTGGAGTTCATCTTTTCATACTCTTAACAATACCTTTCTCTGAGCATTTTTAAAAAGAATTATAAAATCAAAATTATCAAATTTTCTTTCATGGATCATGTATTTGGTGTCATAAAAAGTTATCACCTGGCCAACAGGTACATGAAAAGATGCTCAATATCACTAATCATCATAAAAATGCAAATCATAACCACAATAATCTATTATTTCACATCTGTTAAAATGGCTCTTCTCAAAAACACAAAAATAAAAAGAATCGATGAAGATGTGGGGAAAAGAATTCTTGTGTAATGTTGGCATGAAATGTAAATTGTTATAGCCATTTTGGATAAGAGCATGGAGGTTCTAAAAAAATTAAAAATGTAACTACTATATGATTCAACAATTGCACTTTTGAGTATTTATGGAAATAAACTAAAATCAGTGACACAATAAAATATATGAACACCATATTCATTGCAATATCAAGAATCAAGCTATGAAAATTACTGAAATGTCCATTACTGGATAAATGGATAAAGATAATGTGGTATATATGTAAAATGGAATATTATTCAGCCATAAAGTAGAATGAAATTATTTGTATTTGAAATATAAATAAATAAACACAAAAACAAATTTATAGACTCAGGTAACAGATTGATGGCTTTCAAAGGTTGGGAGGTAAAGTAGGTGAAGGTGGTCAAAAGGTACAAACTTTCTGTTATAAAATAAGTCATGGGGATGTAATGTACAGCATAGCAATCACGGTTAATAATACTGTAATCATACAATATAATTTGAAAGTTGCTAAGAAAATAAGTACAATAAATTTTAGTTCTTACAAGAATATTTTTTAACAGTGTAGGGTGGTGGATGTTAATTAGACTTCTTGTTGTGATTATATTTTCATGTGTGCAAATGTTGAATCATTATGTTCTATTCCTGAAAATAATAAAATGTTATATGTCGTTTATACCTAAATCTAAAAAAAATAATAAGTAGGAGGGGATCCAAGATGACAGAATAAACATGATGCTTACCTTCTCCCATGACCACATTAAAATTAAAACTAAATTATAGAACAATCAACCTGGAGAACTATCTAACGTCTAACTGAATAGAAGTCCTATAACTAAAGATATAAAGAAGAAGCAACATCAAGACTGGTAGAAGGACCAAAGATGCAGAATTGGCCAGCCCCACACCTGCCAGTGGTGGTTGAAAATTGGAAGGAATATCTCTCACAAGAAGTGAGAGATCACAGCCTCACACCAGGCTCTCCAGACCAGAGTACTGGTGCTGGGGAGAGAAGTCCCTATATCATCTGGCTGTGAAAGACAGCAGAAATTCTGACCATCCAGCTGAGACAAAAGGCTACAGGAAACCCAGATGTCCTCTTACAGAGCCCACACACAGACTCACTCACTCACAGGCACCCACTCTAGGCTCCAACAGAGATATGGTGACTGGGGAGAAGTCTGAGACATAAAAGAATAGATTGAGTTGTGTGGTTCTAGGGTGAGAACTGGAGGAACAGTTGCAATCTTTTCTGTGTAGAATCCTTCTCCCATGCAGCTGACAGGTGAGTGCCACCTTTCTTATGTTGAGCCACTCCCACCCCCAACAATGGCAAATTTGAATGTGCATTACCTTAGTGAACTCCTATTGTTCCAGCATGGTGACTCCTTGGCATCTTGCTCACCAACTCACACATTAGCAGCTGAGCCTTATGGGAGCCACCAGGCAGTAGCAGGTTTTAGAGTGTCCTGGATTTTTAGTGAGCTACACCAGGCCTGGTACTGGTAAAAACCACTCTCAATTTATGTGACATGCAGGTACACCACAGGAAATGACCAATAGCAGAGTTCTTTGTAGTTCCTACCAGGTAGTCCCTGGCCAATAACAGAAAGTAGCTGACCTTGGCCTGCACATGGGCTTCTCTTAAAGGCCCCAGAACTAATATACCTCAAACCACAGTAGAACACTGCCCAATTAGCTCCACAATAGCACACTAAAGGGCAATCTCAGTAGGCAGCAGTGCCCACTGAGATGAATCTTGCTACATCATAAGACTTTTGCACAGCAGACCATTAGCTGTGGACATGGTCAAACCCCATAGTCAGGCATCCTGAGAGTTAATTACATCCACTGATGTGCCAATACAAATCAAGGTTTATTTATAACAGGAGGGCATACACAACCCATACAAGAAACACTACTAGAGCACTTGGGGCAGGTGATCAGAGAAACTGCACCACTATGGCCCACAAGACATTTACTACGTAAGACCATCTGGCCAAGACTAGATACCTAGCAGTTGAAATTAATATATAGAAACAAACACAAAGAGACAGTCAAAATTAAAAACAAAATATATCTCAAATAAAAAGACAGAAGAAAACTCCAGGGAAAGAACTACACAAAGTGGAGGCAAGCATCCTACCAGATGCAGGGTTCAAAGCAATGGCTATAAGGATGTTCAATAAACTTAGGGGAAGAATAGATGAACTCAATGAGAAATTCAATACAGAGAATGCACTAGAACATACTAGAAATAATCATCAGCATATTAGATAAAGCAGTGGATTGAATCAACAATTTGGAAAACAAGATAACAGAAAACACTCAGTCAAAACAGTCAAAATAAAAAATAAATATAAAAATAAATAAGGATAGTTTATGAGATTTCTGGGACAACATCAAGCAAAATATTCACATCATAGGAGTACCAGAAGAAGAAGAGAGAATGCAAGAAATTGAGTTCCTATTTGAAAAAAATTATGACTAATAATGTTTTTAACCTGTCCCCTCCCCCCCAAAAAATGTAAGTCCAGGACAAACAAAGTTTTAAACATGATAAAGTCAAAGAGGCTTATACCAACACATTTATTATAATTAAAATGGCAGAGGTTAAAGACAAAGAGCAAATTCTAAAAGCAGCAAGAGAAAGGCAACTAGTTCCTTACAAGGAAGCTTCCTCAAGTCTGTCATCTGATTTCTCAACGGAAACTTTGCAGACCAGAAGAGATTGACACAAAATATTCAAAGTGATGAAAATCAAGAACCTACAACCAAGACTCCTCTATGAAGTAAGGCTCTCATTTATAATAAAATTGAAGCAGAGAGAGATTTTTCATCAAGATGAAGAATTAGGTAATTGCTGTACTCACCTTCTCTCAGGACCACATCAAAATTAAAACTAAACTACAGAACCACTATCATTGAGAATTGCATGCAGTCTAGCTTAACTGAAGCCTAACAGCTACAGGCATACAAAAGAAGCCACCTTGAGACTGGTGGGAGGGCAGATACATAGATCAGACTGGTCTCAAACCTGTGTGTAACCATTAAAAATTGTGAGGGCACAGGCAATAGTTTAGTTGTTAACTAATGGCAAGGAAGAAGGGAGTAGGAAAAAAGGGAGTGGGTGGGAGAGGAAGAAGGGAGAGTCAACTATATAGTGATGGAAAGAGAACTGACACTGGGTGGTGAACACATAATGCAACACATAGATGATGCACTGTAGAATTGTACACCTGGAACCTATGTAATTCTTATAAACCAATGTTGCTCCAACAAGTCTAACAGTAAAAACTTGTGAGGGTGTCTAGGTTATGGAGGTTTACCCCAACCCCTATGGAAGTGAAAGGTGTCAGCCTCACACTAGGCTCTTCAGCCCAAAGTTTTAATGTCAGGGAGAGAAGTCTCTCTAACTTCTGTCTGTGAAAACCAGTGGAGATGGGGCTTGATGAGTTTGAGAATGGCTGGAGTCCTAGGAGTTTCTCTTAAAGTTCCTGTACATGGACTTACTAATGGACTCACTCTCTCGGAGCTTCAGCACTGGGGCAGCAGCTTGAACAGTGCCAGAAACATATAAGGTGAAACTAAATTGTCTTGCTTTGGGGTGAGAGCTAGAGGGGCAGCTTTCTTTCTGAGGAAGGAGCTGGCAGAAGCCATTGCTTCTTAATTGATCCCTCTCCCTTCCCTGCATGTTGAGGCAGTAAGAGTCATATCTGAGTCTTCATCAAACTGGCTATTACTTTTTATATGCTTCACCCTAGTGATTTCCTTACACCCTGCCCCACAAAACTTTCAAGCATACCCAAGCCACTTCCAGTGGCTTTTCTCTACAATCTGTCTTAGCTCATGTTACAGAATTTCATGAAATCTCTCAAAATTTTACAAAACCCAAACAGTGTCTGACTTCAGTGTATCTTGTATCTCTGGCTGAGCAGTCCTGGACCTGGACTGGAAATAGCTGGTCTCAGTTTGTCCTGTCGAGGAACCACTAAGCCCTTTGCAGGAAGTGGTCTGCAGATTGGTCTGTGGCTTCTGCAATGAGACCTCAGGCAGGACATATTCTGTGGCTACACTTGGGCTCTAGCAGGTTTTCTCCTAGGAGGCCCTATGTCTGACACGCCTGGTGACCAACTTCAGACAAAGTCAAAGCATCTCTGGGTCACTTCCCAGGACAAAACACTCAGGCAGCAGACTGGGCAGGCACCAGAGCCCTACTACAGTGAATCTTGCTTTGTGGAGCCAGGCCTTTCATGACTGCTTCTCCATTGTAGTCATGGCCAGTCCTCACACCTATCAATCTGAAGGTTAATCCATTCCATTGATATGCAAATAGCAACCAAAGCTCAAGTACCACAGGAGGACACACAAAACCCACACAAAGGGCACACCTAGTACACTCAGCTTTATTGAACAGGGAAACTGCACTTCTGGGCCCCACAGTCCACCTAATACATAAGGTCACTCTACTAAGACCTGGAGGCATAACAGCCCTACCTAATACATAGAAACAAATACAGGGAAGCAGCCAAAATGGAAAAGAAAAAAGAAACATGTTGCAAATTCAAAAACAACAACAATAAAGTTTGAGAAAAAGAATTAAAAATAAAGACAAGCCATCTACTAGAAGCAGAGTTTTGAACACTGGCTATAAGAATACTTAATGATAATTTTTGTATGGGAAGGAGTGCAAGCATGGCATGCTTGAGCCTCCAGGATCCAAGACCCAACTGGGGGTGGGCATAGCAGACCAGAAGCACACAGCAGCACAGAACAAGGAGGTTGCAGCTAAGAACAAGGAGGACAAGAACTCGGTCAACTATAAGCCCTCAGCCCAGAGAGTATACAAAAGATCCAGGAGCTAAACAAGGATGAGAGTCTGCACCAGTACAAGGAGTCCTTGCTGGGCCACATGGTTATGTTCAATGACTTCCATGTCTTTAATATTTTTGTAACCTACCTGCCCCTGGTGTGTAGCATTGTCCCAGACCCTATTAAGGTTGACTTTACAGATGACCTGGAGAGATTCAATAAGTGGTTATTTTTGCTGAAAGAGGATGTAGAGTACCAAACAAAGGTTTCTTTCTGAGTGAACCAAGAGATCGTGTCTGGCATGATGTACTAGAAAGGCATCAAGATTGATAAGACTGACTATATGGTAGAGAGCTATAGGCCCTGGATTGGGCTGTATGAGTTTTTGTCCCCCATGGAGAAGGCTCCCAAGGGCATACTTGTTCATGGCAGCTACAACATTAATTCCCACTTCACAAACAACAAGAAAATTGACCGCATGTCCTGGGAGTGGAACCTTATCTCAAAAGTGAGTGGAAAAACTGAGCCCAACCTGGAAGGCAGACAAGGCAATAAAGACAAAGATGTATGCACTCTCCCTCCATACCCTACCCAATTTTATACCAAAGTACTCACAGGGACCCTGCTCACACTGCCATCTTTGGTTTTTGATCTGCCTTCTAGCCAACCAAGCCATCCTCAACCCTCCTGAGCCCACAGGCCCTGGGTAATCTAATATCATTGCTACTGCAGCATGTGCTGTGGGGTGGGGGTGGGGGGAGCAGGAGATTGAAGCTCAGGCCTCTCCCTTCCCCTTGGTCTCTCCTGGTTTTTCTACCTGTTCTAACCTGACTGAAGCCCTAGGTTTTCCCAGGGTGTGGGGCATTGGAAATGGTCTTACCAGGTGCTAATGTCTTCAGGGCATTTTTGTTGCTATTACTATCATTGTTACCTACTGTGAAATGCAAGTGGGGTGCACATGCAGGACCTCAATGGCAGGTCATTTTCTACCTGTCACCTTTCCATGGTGAGTTCACTCATTGCTGTCAGAAACTATTTAATCATGATGCTTTGACACATAAAATGTGTACTTTGGGGCCATCACCAACCTCTGATCCTGTGTCTGCATGAGCATGTGTTCTTCCCAGTTTCTGTTCCACCCACATTTCCCATGGCCCAGGGCACTATGGGATGCTGCTGCTGCTTCCTCACCTTTCACCTCTTCTAACAAGGGCTGGGCATAGCTTCAAGAGCTTGGGGAAAGCCAAATTGCCAGAACTCAAATAAACTTCAGTCCACGCTGGAAGCCTGTGTGCTCTCATGCCTTTGCCTTGTCTGTCCCAGCAGGCTGCATCCAGACCAGTGTCCACAGGCCCAGCCAAGAGTCCTTGGTAGACAAAGCCATGGGCCAAGCCTCACTTATCCCACCTGGGCCTACTATCTTGGAGTGGCATGCCTGGCCTGTTAGTATTTATTGTCTCCATATGTTTCATCCTTTTGGCTCACTGGCCTGCTGCCTCTTCCCCTAGGGTTGTTGCCAACATCCCTGGAAGGCACACCTCAGACATAGGTAGGACAACCATGGGACAAAGTGACAATAGTTAGAGCCATCCTCTGTACACCCCTTCTCATCTCTAGTTCAAGCCCAGACTGTACCACAGAACCTTGTCCCTGGTTCTCCTTTTCTTACCAGATAAAAACACTGAAGAAAAAATAATACAGATGCTCAATTATCTCAGAAAAAACTTCAACCAAGACATAGGAAAAATAAAAATTAAATAGAAAATAATTTTTTAAGTCAGAAATAAAATATTAATAACTTAAAATAAAAATTATATTAGAAGAAATCAATAGTAGATTAGATGAGGCAGAGGATCAAATCAACAATTTAGGGGATAAAATATCTCTAAGAAAACATCAAGTATAAAAACATTCACATCATGGAGGTACAAAACAATAGAGAAGAGAGAGCAAGAAATTGAAAACTTATTTGAAGAAGATATTACAGAAAAATTTTCTAACCTAGTGAAAAAAACAAACATGCAAAGTCAGAAAGCTTAGAGCATTCCAAACAAGATAAACCCAAAGAGGCACACACAAAGACAATTCATAATTAAAATGCCACAGGTTAAAGACAAAAAGAGAATCTTAAAAGCAGCAAGAAAAAAGCAGTTAGTTAGCCATATGAGAACTCCCATAAAACTGTGTGCTGATTTCTCAACAGCAATTTTGCAAGCCAGCAGGGATTGGCATGAAAAGCAAAAACCTCCTACCAAGATTACTCTACCCAGCAAAGCTATCCTTTACAATAGAAAGACAAATAAAAACCTTCCCAGACCACCACCACCAACAATAACAATAAAAACCAAAACAAACAAACAAAACAAACAAACAAAAAACTAAAGCAGTTTTACACTAAATCACTATTACAAGGTATCTTAGAGGGACACTTTTAGAGTATAAAAAAAGAAGAAGAATAAAATGGAAAAACTACATACCTATGAACAATTATTATTAATATAAATAAATTAAGTGTTCTAACTAAAAGAGACTATGTCTAAATAGATAAGAAAACAAGACCTTTATATGTGTTTCCTGCAAGAGACTCACTTTAGATCAAAAGGTACACTTAGACTGAAAGTAGAGGAATGGAAAAAAAAGGATATCTCATTGAAATAGAAACACATGCACAAAATTTGAGGTAGCAACACTTATACCAGAAAAAATAAACTTTAAAAGGAAGGTGATAGCTAGAAACAAAAAGGACCAAGTGATTCCACTTCTGAGTATTTATTTGAAGAATTCTGAAATGCTATTATACTTCAAGAGGATAAATGCATCCATATGTTTATTGCATCATGTTTACAGTGGCCAAGATGTGGAGACAGCCTGAGTGTTCATTGATGGATAAATGAATAATGAATAAAGAGTAGGTGGTACATACATACAATAAAATATTGCTTGGCTCTGGAAGGAAATAGGTTCTCGCCATCTGTAGCAGTATAGATGGACCTGGAGAGTATTGTGTTGTTTGAAGTATGTCAAATAAAGGAAGACAAAAAGCATTGTGATTTTGCTAATATGTGGAGTCCTTTTAAAGAACAACAAAAAAATAACAAACAAAAAGATACAAACTAATATACATAGAACATTTTGATTGTTGCAAGATGGGAGTGATGTTAGAGGTGACTAGAAAAAGAGAAGGGATTAAGAAGTACAAATTGGTTGTTACAAAATAGTCATGGGTATGTAAATAAAGCAGGGAGAATAGAATCAATAATATGGTAATAACTATGTGCCAGCTGGGTCCTAGATTAGTCAGAGGGCTCATTTCTTAAATTATATAAATATCCAAACACTATGCTGTATACCTGAAGTTAATATAAAATAGTATTTATGAAAAATAAGTAAAGAAATATAGAAATGAATAAAGATGCTATAAAGACTGGTGTAAAATAATTAAAATAAAATAAAAATAAAGTAGAAATAAAGAGCTTTCTAGACAAGAAAAAGCTAAAGGAGTTCATCACCACCAAACCAGTATTTCAAGAAGCATTAAAGAGACTTTATTTTAAAAAGTAAAAAACATAACATAAGTATAAATAATAAAATGGCAATAGCTATATATCTAGCAATAATTACTTTAAATGTAAGTGAAATAAATGTTCCAATCAATGGACATAAAGTGGCTGAATGGATACAATAATAAGACCTATACTTATGATGTCTACAAGAGACCCACTTCATGTTAAAAGGAACACACAGACTGAAAATAAAAAATGGAAATTTGTTTCATGCAAATAGGAGCAACAACAACAAAAACTGAGGTAGCAATACTTATATCAGAAAAAATAGACTTTAAAACAGAGACCATAATGTGATACAAACAGAGACAGTACATAAAGATAAAGGGATATAGTCAACAAGATGATATAACCCTTATAAACATTTATGAACCTAACATACGAGCACACAAATATATAAAGTGTATATTGACCAACATAGAGTAAATGGTCAATAGTAACACAGTAGTATTATTAGGAAAATTTAGCACCCCACTGACATCAATGGACAGATCTTCAAGACAGAAAATCAACAAGAAAAAAGCAAACATAAATGACACAGCAGACTAAGTAATTTTAATTAGTATTTTAGAGCATTTCACCCCAAAACAGCAACCTACAATTTCTTTTTATATGTGGGTAGTTCCCTGGCTGGGCATCAAACCAAAGACTCAGCATTGATAGCACCGAAGCCTTAGCCACTACACCACCAAGAAACTCCCCAACCTACATTTTTTTAAAGTGCACATGGAACATTTTCTAACATAAATCATATGTGAGGCCACAAAACAAGTCTCAACAAATTTTTAAGAGATTGTAATTATAGCAAATGTTTTTTCTGACCACACTGGTATAAAACTAGAGATCAATTATAAGAAATAAAATCTAAAAAAATAAACCCCAAAAACATATGAAAAATAAATAGCATGCTATTAAATAGGAATGGGTCAACAATGAGATTAAGGAAGAAAATGAAAGATACCTTAAAAAAAGAACATAGCAACCTAAAATTTATGGGACAGAGCAAAACCAGCTCTCAGAGAAAAATTCATAGCAATACAGGCCTATCTTTAAAAAATAGCAAAAACAAAGAAAATTTAAAAAGAAAACAGTCTGAGTTTAGATCTATAGAAATTTGAACAAGAGCAGGAAAAAATAACACAAAGTTAGTACAAGGTAGGAAATAATACAGACCAGAGAAGAAGTAACCAAAGTTGAAACAAACAAACAAATAAAAAAACAAAGGATCAAATAAACAAAGAACTGCTGTTTTAAAAGATAAACAAAATTGATAAACCTTTTACTGGACTCCTCAAAAAAAAAAAAAGAAAATAAATAAACCAACTAAATAAAATTAGAAATGAAAGAGAAGTGACAATGGACATGACAGAAATACAAAAATTTATTTGAAAAATACTATGAGCAACTATATACCAGCAAATTGGACAATAGGAAAGAAATAGATAAATTCCTAGAAACATACAATCTTCCAAGCCTAAATCAAAAAGAAATACAAAATCTGGACAGAACAATTACTATTGATATGAACAAAATTTAATCAGTAATCAACAAGCTCCCAACAAACAAAAATCATGGACCACATGGCTTCACAAGTGAATTTTACCAAACATTAAAAAATAAACAAACAAATAAACAACAACAAAAACAGTTAACACCCATTCTTCTACAATTATTCCAAAAAGATTGAGAGTAGAAAAGGCTCCCAAGTGGAGAAAAGCTCATTTTGCAAGGCCACCATTATCCTGATTCCAAAACCAGACAAAGATATTATTAAAAAAGGTAACTCTAATGTGATATTTCTAATAAACATAGATGCAAAAATTATCAACAAAATATTAGCAAGCCAAGTTCAGCAATACATTAAAATGATTATATATCACAATCAAGTAAAATTCATTACTGGTATGCAAGTTTCGTTCAATATCTGCAAATCAATTATTATAATTTGGTTATTCACAATACTGGAAGTTTTAGCCACAGCAATCAGACAAGAGTAAGAAATGAAAAACATACAACCTCAAAAGGAAAAAGTATTAATAAAACTGTCATTAAATGCAGAGGAACATAATACTACATATAGTATTGTTTTCTTAAAGATTTTATCAAAAAAGGTATTAAAACTGAGAAATAAGCTCAGTAAAATAGCAGGATAAAAAATTAATTCAGAAATTGATTACATATATATTTTTATTTTATTTATTTTATTTTTGAACTTATTGGAATGACATTGGTTAACAAAAATTACATACATTCTAGGTTAACAATTGTACAGTGTATCATCTATGTGTTGCATTATGTGTTCACCACCTACAGTCAGTTCTCTTTCCATCACCATATATTGGACTCCCCCTCTCCACACCCTCTCTTCTCTCCCACCCACTACCCATTTGCCCTCAGGTAACCACTAATCTATTGACTGTGTCAATGAGTTTTGTTCCTTTGTTTTCAGTTTTATATTCCACAAATGATTGAAATCATATGGTTCTTCTTATTTTCTATCTGGCTTATTTTTCTTAGCATGATGATCTCAAGGTCCATCCATTTTCTTGCAAATGGCAATATTTAATCTTTTCTTATACCTGAGTAATATTCCATATGTGGTATATGTACCACAGCTTCTTTTTTTTTTCTTTTTTATTCATTTTTTTTATTGGGGTGACATCTGTTAGCAAGGATTACATAGGTTTCAGGCATACAATTCTACAATGCATTGTCAACTTGATGTATAATAAGTTCACCACCTAGTGTGACTTCTCTTTCCATCACCTTATATTTAGCTCCCCCCCACCCCTCCCCTTTCTCCCCTCCCTAACCCACTTGTCCCCAAATAAACATTAAACTATTGATTGTGTCCATGGGTTATTTGTTCATTTCTTTTTTGCTTTGCTTTCAGTTTTATATTCCGCATATGAGTGAAATCATGCAGTTCTTTGTTTTTTCTCTCTGGATTATTTCACTAAGCATGATGATCTCCAGGTCCATCCATTTTGTCGCAAATGGCAATATTTCATCTTTTCTTATAGCTGAGTAATATTCCATTGTGTATATGTACCACAGCGTCTTTATCCAGTCATCTGTCGCAGGGCACTTTGGTTGTTTCCATGTTTTGGCCACTGTGAACAGCACTGCAATGAACATTGGGGTACATAAGTCTTTGCGGACAAAGGTTTTCAAGTTCTTTGGGTAGATCCCCAGAAGGGGGATTGCTGGGTCAAATGGTAGCTCCATTCCCAATTTTCTGAGGAACCTCCACACTGC
>PVJL010007611.1:0-37492 GCA_004026885.1 Lyroderma lyra | reverse complement strand
CGATAGCTAATGAGGATGAGCATTTTTTCATATGTCTGCTGGCCATTTGTATTTCTTCATGGGAGAAGTGTCTGTTTAGTTCTTCTGCCCATTTTTCAATTGGGTTGTTTGTTTTTTTGTTGTTAAGTCTTATTAGTTCTTTATATATTTTATACCACAGCTTCTTTATCCAGTAATCATCAAAGGGCACTTTGGTTGTTGCCATATCTTGACCACCCTTAACAGCGCTGTGATGAACATTGGAGTATATAAGTCTTTGTGAACTAAGCTTTTCAAATTTTTGAGGTAGATACTGAGAAGGGGGATTGCTGGGGTCATACGGTAACTCCATTCCCAATTCTCTGAGGACCCTTCACACCATCTTCCATAGTGATGGTAACAATCTGCATTCCCACCATCAGTGTGCAAGTGTTCCTTTTATCCCACAGCTTCTCCAGTACTTTCTTTTGTCTTGTTGATAATAGCCATCCTAACAGGCATGAGGTGCTATCTCATTGTGGTTTTGACTTGCATTTCCTTAATAGCTAATGAAGTAGAGCATTATTTTCATATGTCTATTGGCCATTTGTGTGTCTCCATGGGTGAAGTGTCTTTTCAGGTCCTCTATCAACTTTTTAATTGGGTTGTTGGTTTTTTTATGGTTGAACCATACTAGCTTTTTATATATTTTAGATATTAATCCATTATCAGATGTTTTGTTTGTGAATATTTTGTCCCATTTGGATGGTTGTCTTTTTCCTTTGTTGGTGGTTTCTTTTGCTGTGCAGAAGCTTTTAAGTTTGATATAGACTCATTACTTTATATTTGCTTTTACTTCCCTTGTCTTTGAGGACAGATTCATGAAGTCCTCCTTGAGCCTGTGGTCTGTAAGTTTAGTACCAATATTTTCTTCTATAGAGTGTATTGTTTCCAGTTTTATGTGGTGATCTTCAATTCATTTTGAATTAATTTTAATATATGGTGAGAGTTCACAGCTCAGATTCATTCTTTTGCATATGGTTTTTCCCATTTTCCCAGAACCACATACTGAAGAGGCCTTTTTTCCCTATTGTATATTTTTCACTCCTTTATAAAAAATTATTTGTTCATATATTTGTTAACTTATTTCTGGATTTTCAATTCTGTTCCACTGGTCTGAGTTTGTTTTTCTGCCAATACTAAGTTGGCTACTTTAATTACTGATGCTTTGTAGTGTAAGTTGAAATTGGGCAGCATGATATCTCTAGTTTTATTATTTTAATATAGGATTGCTTTAGTGATTGAAGGTCTTTTGTGTTTCATACAAATCTAAAATTTTTATTAGCTATTTTGTAAAAGTATGTTTCTAAGATTATGATGGGAATTGCATTATGCCTGTATATTGTATTGGGTAATAAGGCCATTTTAACAATGTTAAGTTTTTCTATCCATGAACACAAAATATTTTTCCACTTTTTAGTGTCCTCTTTAATTTTTTTCAATAGTATCTAATAGTTTTTCATGTATAAGTCCAACACATTCTTTGTTAATTTCAAGGTATTTCATTTTTTTTTGTTGTGATTACAAAAGTTATTCTCTCATTTCTTTTTCTGAAGATTCATTGTTTGTATATAGAAATACAATTGATTTTTGTGCATTAATTTTGTATCCTGCAACTTTACTGTATTTGTTTATTGTTTCTAACAGTTTTCTGGTAGTCTTTGGAATTTTCCATATAAAAAATCTTCTCCAAATATCAAGAGTTTGACTTTTATTCTTCTAATTTGGATACTTTTTATTCCTTTTGTTTTTCTTTTTCTTTTTCTTTTCTTTCTTTCTTTTATTTATTTATTTTTTTGCCTGATTGCTCTGGCTGAAACTTCCCCTATATTGATTAGCAATGGTGACAGCAGGTATCCCCGTCTTGTTCTTGATTTTAGGGGAATGTGCTCCAGCTTTTTCTTATTAAGTATGATTTTAGGTGGAGGTTTGTCATATATGACCTTCTATAATCATTTATTTAGTTATTTGAACATAAGTTGATGTATCTTCTCAAATGCTTCTTCATCAGTTGATATGATCATATAGTGTTTATTTTTTGTTTATGTGATGTATCACATTGATTGATTTGTGTATGTTGAAACATCCTTGTGCTCCTGGGATGAATCCACTTGATTGTGGTGTACAATATTTTTGATACATTGCTATATTCTATTTGTTAATATTTTGTTTAGGATTTTTGAATCTGTGTTCATCAGAAATGTTGGTCTATATTTTTCTTATTCTGTGTTGTCTTTAATAAGCTATGGTACTTGGGTAATGTTGGCCTCATAGAATGTGTTGGATATATTGCTTCATCTTCAATTTCTTGGAAGAGTCTGAAAAGAATAGGCATTAATTCTTTGAATACTTGGTAGAACTCAGTGAGACCATCTGGTCCAGGACTTTTATCTTTGGGGAGGTTTTGGATGATTGTTTCAATTTCTTTACTATTAATTGGTCTATTTAAATTATGCAGTTATTCTTGGTTCAGTTTACGTAGAGTGTATGTTTCTAGAAACCTGTGAATTTCTTTTAAGTTGTAAAATTTATTGGCATAAAGCCCTTCATAATATTTTCTTATGATTCTCTATTTCTGTGATATCAGTCATAATTTCTCTCTTTCGTTATCTAGTTTTGTTATTTTTGTCCTTTCTTTTTATCTTTTGTTTAGCCTAGCCAGGAGTTTGTTAATTTTATTGTTTTATTTTGCTTTTTTCAAAGAATCAGGTCTTTGTTTCATTAATTTTTTTCTTTTGTCTTTCTGATCTCAATTTCATTTAGCTCTGCTCTAATTTTTATTATTAGTATTTTGTCTACTGACTGCTTTACTTTCATTGTTGTTTTTCTAGTTCTTTAAGATGAAATGTTAAAATATTTACTTGTGGGTTTTTTTTGTTTCTTAAGATAGGCCTGTAGTGATAAAAATTTCCCTCTTACTATTGCTTTTGCTGGGTTCTCATAATTTTGATATGTTGTATTTTTATTTTCAATAGTTTCTAAATATTTCTAAAACTCTTCTTATATTTCTTTTTTGATCCAGTCATTTTTTAATGAAATTCTGTTTAATGTCCCTGTATATGTTTTTTCCTGCTTTCTTTTGTCAGTTGATCTCCAATGTCAAAGTTTTGTGGTCAGAGAATACACTTGGTATGATTTCAATCTTCTTAAACTTCCTGAGGCTAGTTTTGTGTCCCAGCATATGGTCTATCATTGAGAATGTCCCATGTGCACTAGAAAATAAGGTATGGTCTATTGGATGAAGTGGCCTGTAAATGGCAATTATGTCCAATTGCTGTATTGTAGTATTTAAAGCTAATATTTCCTTATTTACATTCTGTTTGGATGATCTGTTCATAGCTCTTAAGAGGGTGTTTAAGTCCCCTACTGTAATTGTTTTTTTTTTTATTTCCTTTTCTAAAATCTGATAGTAGTTGCTTTGTAAACTTTGGTGCTTCCTGAATGGGGGCATATATATTAATGTGTGTTATGTCTTCTTCATGTATTGTCCATTTTATCACTATAAAATATCCATCTTTGTCTCTTCTTATCTTTTCTTTTTATCCTGAAGTCTGTTTCATCAGATATCAGTAAGGTAATGCCTGCTTTTCTTTGAATGCCATTTGCTTGAAGTATTGTTTTCCATTTTTTCACTCTGAGTCTATGTTTTTCCTTAATGCTAAGATGTGCCTCTTGGAGACAGTACATGGATGGATTTTGTTTTCTAATCCAGTCTGCTACTCTGTGCTTTTATTGATGAGCTCAGTCCATTTACATTTAGAATGATGACATATGAGGATTTCTTATGGCCATTACTTTCTCATTTTTTCTAAATTTCTTTTTTGTATTCCCAGCTTTTTTTTTTTAATTTACTTTGATTTTTTGTTTGTTTGTTTCATGTCAAATAGACTTCTTCACTATTTCATGAAATCTTGGCCTTTCCTGGAGAATTTCCTCCACTCCTGTATATCTAAAAATATCTCTATCCCTTCTTCATACCCAGATGATAATTTTGCTAAGTAATATATTCTTGACTGGAAGTTTCTCTTTTTTTTTTAATATTTGATTTCACTCTCTATTTGCTTGTAAAATTTCTGCTGAGAGTTCTGATAATAGCTTGATGGGCTTTTCTTTAAAGGTAATAGTTGTTTTTTTTTCCCTTGGCTGCCTTGAAATTTTTCTCTTTGCGTTTGATTTTTGACATCTTTAATATCATGTGCCTTGGAGAAAATCTGCTGGGGTCCATGTAGCCAGGGGACCTTTTTCCTAATTTTGGGTTCCAGATCTTTTCATAGGTTCAGAAAACTTTTGTCTATTATTTGTTTGAGTAAGCTATCTGCAGAGTATTTTTCTGAATCTTCTGCTAGTCCTATTATTCTAAAATTGCTTTTTCTAATGGAGTCAGAGAGTTCTTGTAGAGTTCTTTCAGTTTTTTATTGTCATTTTGTTTTGTTTTTGTTTTTTGTTTTTTTGTTTGTTTGTTTATTCCTTTTAAATCTGCCATCCCTATCTTCTTCTTTCTGTGTTCATTTTATGTTCTGATTCTTGACATCACTAATTCTTTCCTTCATCTGGTTGGCTCTGTTTCCTATGGTAGGTAGTTCATTTCTCAATTCATTTATTGCATTGTTCATCTTTCAAATTTCTATTTGACTTTTCTTAATAATTTCAATTTCCTTGTTAAAATGTTCCTTTTTTTCATGAATTTCCATTCTGAGATCATTCATGTGAGTCAAAGTATTCTGCCACTATTGTTCTCAGTTCTCTGAATGTTTTAAGAACTGCATCCTTGTATTCTGTGTCACTTAGATCATGTATTTTTAGATCTGTAAGTTTCCTTTCTGGAAGTATTTCATTTTTTATATGAGCGGTTTTGAATCCTATGGTACTCATTTTATTTTATGTGTACTTTTTCCTTGGCATCAGGGTTTTTTTCAACCTCCTGCTCACCCAGGGAAACATTGCTTTTCACCCAGTGTCCTCTGGGTGTCTCCTAGTTCTTTTAGTGAGCGCCAGTCAGGTTGTGATCTATAGCCTCATATCTCTGCTCTGCTTTGCTCCCTTCCTTCTCCTTTGTTCGCCCCCCTCTTCTCTAATTTTCAGGTGTTTTCTTGCAATGCGTAGATCTCTCAGCTGAGACTGTGCTACTCAGGGATTCCTGTGCTGAATCCCAGTTGTGCGATTGTATTTTCTAGTAGAGATTTCAGGGATCCCCTCTCTATCTGATCCCCATCTAGCAAGTCTTCCTGGTTGTATTTTCATACACCAATACAAACAATCAGAAAAAGAAACTTAAAAATAAAATAATTACATTTAAAAGAAAAATAAATAGCTAGGAATAAATTTAATCAAGGGAGTAATGACTTATCCTCAGAAAATTATAAGACATTGAGAAAAAAATTTAAAAAGACACAAATAAATGAAAATATATGCAAAGCTATGAATAAAAGAAATTAATATAGTTAAAATGTCCATACTACTTGAAAGGTTCTGACTAGTTAGTTCCTACCAGCCACATCAAATCAATACAAGACTCTGTGAGTGTAGAATGAAAGTTCTCTTTATTGTACCTGGATGCAAGCAGGTTGAATTTGAGAAAGAAGTCAGTAAGTGGGAGGGGCATTAGGGGAGTTTTTATAGAAAAGCAGGCTGGGTCTGGTAAATCTCCATAGTCTTATTGACTGTTAGTTGTCTATTATCTGGGGTCTGTGATGTTACATTGTTCTCATTTCTTCTGCATATCAGCATGTTTGCCTCTGCAAGACTAAACAAGATGTAGTTAAAGGGGAGGGAACAAAGAATCTTGCAAACCTTGTTTTCCTACCAGTACTTTTATATTGTAGGCATTTGGCTTCAACTTGTTTAGCCTTAACATACCTGTCTTTTTAGTAATTTATAAGGAATGGGGCACCATTCTCATTGGCTACTTTCTGCATGACTGCTGAGGTGGTGTGGGCTGCCTAGAAGAGATGTGTTAGACCTAGGGAATAGGGCTATATTGTCTTTTGGTCTGGAGTGAAAGATAGTGCCCTACATCTTGGTTGTTAAAGCATGAATCCTGTCCTGATGTTAATCCCTGCACCTGGTGAGTAGGGAATAGAGGGGGCTTTAAAAATCCCTGGGGGAAATAGAGTAGCACACCTTGCATGTTCTGGTCAGCTCATGAAGACTCTCATTGAGTTGGGAGCAGGTAAGGAGAGGCTTTAAAAGTCTAAGTAGAGGTTTATTTTGGAAAAAAACAAAATGCCCATCAATAAATGATTGGATAAACACATTATGGTACATTTATGCCATGAAGTATTACTCTGCCCAAAGAAAGAATGAAATATTACCATTTGCAATAATATGGATGAACCTAGAGGATATTATATTATATTATGTTAAATTAATTTGAAAAAAACCAAACACTGTATAATCTCACTTACATATGGAATGTAAATAGAATAAATAAACAATAAAATCAGAAACAGACTCATAGATCCAGATTGTTAGATGGGAGGGTGTTGGGGGTGAGAAAGATGAAGGGAGTAGGAAGTACAAATTAGCAGTCTCAAAAAAGTAATGAGGATGTAAAATACAGTATGGGGAATATAGTCAATAATGTTGTAAAAACTATGTATGTTGTCAGATGGACACTAGACTTATCAGGGGGAACACTTCATAAATTATATCAGTGCCTACCAGTGTGCTATAGAACTGAAAATAATATAAAGCAATAATTAATACCAAAAAGTATTTTGAAATTGTATAAAACATTTTATTGATGCCACAAACCTTCTGGAATTCTTTTAGTTTATTGTTAAGTAGGTGAAATGCACTACAAATACAAAATTTACATGTACTTAATGAGGGATCAAGTCTTTATGTTCATCATAGAGTTTATCAAAGAATTAACAATGTTAAAAAATATCCATTTGGGAAAATGAAGATATAATGTAAATGACAAAATTATTGTGCAGTGTCCAAAAAATAACATCAGATAAGCTAAAGATTTTTAAATATGTGGTATCATTATGTTCATAGTGCTGCCTATAGAAATACTCTTGTTTAATGAATTAGTTACATATGGCAATTTCCATGTATTAAAACCTTCAAAATATTTCTATCTCCAAAAAATTACCAGGAATAAAGAGCAGTATCATATAGTAAAAAAAAGTCAATTCAGCAGGACAGTGATTCTTACAGTGCATGCACCTAACAACAATGTCAAAATATACAGCAAATTTCTTAGTACTACAAAGAGAAATAGACACAACAATAGTTGAAGACTTCAGTATCGCTCTTCTAATAATTAAAAGATCAAGCAGGAAATCAGTCAGGATATAGATAACCTGCCCACTAAAAGTCCTGTTTATCTATTTGACACTTATGTAATACTATAACAACAGTCAAATACTCATACACATTTTTCTGAAGATTTATTCAATGTTCATCAAGATAGACCACATTCTGGGCTATGTAATATATCTCATAAAATTTGAAACCTTGACCTCTTATAAAGCATGTACTTCATGTCACAAATAATTAAGGTGTAATGAAATCAATAATAGAATTATAGCTCAAAAATATCCAAATGGAAGAAATCTTAAGGTATTTTAAAAATATTTATCATTTTTATTTATTACATACTTTATTTATTATTACTTGTTTTCTCTACCACTCCCTTCTTCTTTACCCACTGGTAACCACTAACAGGTTGTCTATGTCTATGTGCTTTTGTTTCTTTATTTGTTTTTCTTGTACTTTCATTCCTTTCAGTTTTATATCACACATATGAGTGAAATCATACAGTGTTTTACATTTTCTCTCTGATGTTTCACTTAACATGAAAGTCTTGAGATGCCTCCATGTTTTCACAAATGGCAGTATTTTGTATTTTCTTATGACCAAGTGGTATTCCATTATGGATATGTACATTTTTTTACATTTAATTACTTCTCAAACAACACTGTGGTTATTTCTATGTCTTGGGCTTCATTAATAAATGATGCTGTAATGAATATTGGGATACATTTATCATTGCAGGAAAAGTTTTCAGGTTTTCTGAGTAGATACCAAGGAAAGGAATTACTGGGTCATATGTTAACTCCACTTCTAATTTACTGAGGAAACTTCATAGTGTTTTTCATAGTGGCTGTATTAATTTACATTCCCAGTGTATGAGGGTTCCTTTTACTCCATAGCCTCTTCAACAATTGTTATTATTTTTCTTGCTGATAATAGCCATTCCAACAGGTATGAGGTGATATCTCATAGTGGTTTTGATTTGCATTTTTCTAATAGCTAGTGAAGTCGAGAATATTTCTATATATCTCTTAGCTATTTGTATGTCTTCTTGGAAAAAGTGTCTGTTCAGTTACTCTGCCCAGTTTTTAATTGAATCACTTGATTTGTTTATATATTTTGGATATTAGTCCCTTTTCAGAGGCACTGTTTGCAAATATCTTCTATCATTCAGTTGGTTGCCCCTTTGTTTTGTTGATGGTTATTTTTGCTGTGCAGAAAATTCTTAGTTTGATATAATATTATTCATTTATCTTCACTTTTACTTCTCTTGCTTTCAAGATCAAGTTTATAAACTCTTCCCTGAACCCAACATCCATTAGTTTAGTACTGATATTTTCTTGTATACAATTTATTGTTTCAAGTCTTATGTGTGGGCCTTTGATTTATTTAGAGTGAATTTTTGTATATGGTGATGGATTGCAGTCTAGGTTCATTTTTTTGCATGTGGTTTTCTAATTCTCCTAGCACCATTTTTTTGAAGAGGGTTTCTTTCTTCCATTGTACATTTTTGGCTATTTCTCTCTGTCTCTCTTTCTCTCCATCTATCTATATATGTATTTATTTCTGAGTTTTCAATTTTATTCCTTTGGCTTATGTGTCCATTTATTTCTGTGCTAATGCCATGCTTTCTTGATTATCATCACCCTGTATTTTATAAATTGAAGTCAGAGAGTGTGATGCCTCCAGTCTTGTTCTTTTCTAATAGGATAGCTTTAGCTTTGTGATTTCATACATATCTGAAAATTTTTGAACCCTATTTTTTGAAAAAATGTCATTGAGATTTTGAAGGGGATTGAATGAAATCTGCATATTGCATTGGGTAATATGGCCATTTTTAAGTATGCTGATTATTCTGAATCATGAATACAAAATATCTTTTGTGTGTGTGTGTGTGTGTGTCTTTAATTTTTCTCAATAGTGTCTTATAGTTTTCAGTGTATAGCTCCAGCACATCTTTTGTTAAGTTATTTGCTAGATGTTTTATTATTTTTGGTGCAACTACAAGAGGTATATATATATATTCTAATGTTTCTTTTGATAATATATAGGAATGAAATAGAGTTTTGTATATTGATTTATTATCCTGCCACTTTATTGTATTTTTTAAATTGTTTTTATTAGTTTTTTGGTGGAATGTTTAGAATTCTCTATATAAAGAATCATGTCATCTTCAAAAAGTGATAATTTAACCTTTTTATTTCCCATTTGGATGCCTTTTATTTTCCTCTCTTGCCTGATTATTCTGGCTAGAATGTCCAGTACTATGTTGAATAACAGTAATGACAGGGGAGAATTATTTCTTATTTCTGATTTTAGAGGATAAAACTTCAGTTTTTTACCATTTGGTGTAATGTTAGTTAAAGGTGTACCATGTATGGCCTTTATTATGCTGAGGTACTTTCCTTTTATATCCACGTTATTAAGTATTTTAACCATAAATGGATGCTATATCTATCTTATCAAATGCTTTTCTGCATCAATTGATATAACCACATAGTTTTCATTTTTTATTTTATGTATGAGGTGTATCACATAGATCTATTAGTACATATTCAACCCTTTGTGTCCCTGGAATTAACCACATTTGATCATGATGTATAATTTTTTTAATATATTGTATTCAGTTTTCTAGTATTTTGTTCAAGATTTTTGCATATGTATTTATTAGAGAAATTGGTTTATACATTTTTCTGTGTGTGTGTTATTCTTACTAAGTTATTGTATCAGAACAATGTTAACACCATACAATTTTACCATGAATTGGTAATTTTTTCTTTGTTCTTATCTTTTTCAAGGAAAGAATTCAATCAAGAGACAGAGTTTGTGAGAGAAAGAGAAAAATGGCAACCAGAGAGGAGGTCCCTAAAGCCTCTCCTAGAAAACACAATTAAATGGCCATCCAGAAGCCAAGAAAGAGAACCCTGAGTGACACAACAGCAGCTGAGAAATCCACACATCACGCATAAACACCTGAAGTTTGGAGAGAAGGAGGCAAGTGGGAGAGAGGGGAGGGAGAAGAGATGGATTGTGACAGGACCCGATTGCTGCTAAATATCCGGGAGCAGCACAGTGCATGGGAGGGGGGAAGCAAAGAGGCAACAAGAGTGAATGCCAGCAAAGTGGTAGAATGGTGGGAGACTGTGGGAGAGCCGGACCTTAGATCAGTGTGTTAGGGACAGAGATTGGAAGCCAGCCTCTGAAGCTTTTGATAACAAGAGGGCTGAGTGAGGACTCTGAACAAGCGCAGGCTGATGTGGATCCCCAGAGATAGCACCTGAGCTCCCGGCACCCTTGTAACTCACAGCACAAGTGCGCACAGCTCCTACACAAGACGACAGTTCCTGTTCCTGGCCCACTCTGGAGGTGAGTTAGCTGCCTTCATACTGCCTGAGGTCAGGCCCACAGCTTTGGACTTGTGGTACACATGCCTGCACACGCTCCCCTGGGGCCCACAAGCAGTGTGAGCCTGCAGATTCTTCCCCCATGACTGGTTGCTGGAGCAGGTCCAGGAAGAAAGGGTGATTTGATAGCATTCATCCCAGCCAGAAAGAACAGCTAGGCCCACCTTCCCTAGCATAGGGCAGAAGGTAAAGCTGCCCCAGCATGCATTTTGTTGGCCTCTCCCCTCTCCTACAGCCTCCCCAACCAACTAACTAACTGCAGGAAGCAGAGGGACCCTGGAAATATGCATACCATCTCCAAACGTGGCAGGGGACCAGAAATAAGAAATAAATAACCCCCCTGTCTCCCAAAACTTGACCCACAGAGCCATGTAATGTCTTCCCTAGAGCGAGACACCATAAAAGTACTAACCAGGGCTCCTGGGCTCTGCTGAGCATAACACCCTCATGTCAAACAGTAAGAACCCAACAGACAGGATGAATTCCTTAAAAACTAAAACTGCTGAGAAAGACCATGAAATTTATCCTGAAAATAGCTTCTTAGACTGAGAAGTTTCTGAACTAAATGACAGAGAATTTAAAGTATCTGATCTAAAGGCTCTGAGAGAAATGAAAACATACTGGCAGAACTCCATAGCTGAGATGAATGACATAAGAAAGAAAATCCATGAACAAAAAGGAACAATTTAACAAAGAAATTAAAAACATAAGGAAGATCGAGATGGAAATTTGAGAGATAAATAATACAATAGAAGTGAGGAAAAAAAACTGCCAAAGGAAACAAGACCAAAGAGATGGGAAAGAATTAGTGATATTGAAGGTCAGAACATGGAAACAGCTCAGAAAAAAGAAGAGAGAGAATATAGAACCAAAAGGATTGAAAGAACTCTGCAAGAATTATCTGACTCCATGAGACAAAACAACATCAGGATAATAGTATTAGCAGAAGGAGCAGAGCACTCTATAGATGAGAAGTTTCCAAACTTATGGAATGATCTGGAACAACAAGTTCATAAAGAAAACAGGTGCCCTAGATCCTGGACCTTAACAGATCTTCTCCAAGACACATGGTACTAAAGATGTCAAAAACTAAAGACAAAAAGACAATGCTCAAGGCAGCTAGGGAAGAAAGAATTATAACCTTTAGAGGAAAATGCATCAGGCTGGCATCAGACTTTTCAGCAGAAACTCTACAAACCAGGAGGGAGTGGAATCCAATATTCAAAACTTTAAACAAGAGAAACTTTCAAACAAGACTAAATTATCCAGCAAAATTATCTTTCAGATATGAAGGTGGAAAAAAGACCTTTGCTGAGGGAATTTGCCAGCACAAGGCCAGAACTACAAGAAATACTGAAGAAGGCCCTTCAACCTGAAAAAAAAATTAGGACAAATGGAATAGAGTTGGGGCAACAGGAAAGAAACAAATATAAAACAAAAACAAACAAACAAATACGTAATGGCCACAAGAAATCTTCACATATCAATCATCACTCTAAATGTTAATGGACTGAACTCACCACTAAAAAGACACAGAGTAGCATACTGGATTAAAAAACATAACCCATCCATATGCTCTCTCCAAGAGAGACACCTCAACCATGAGTACAACAAACACAGACTCAGAGTGAAAGGATGGGAAACAATACTCCTAGCAAATAGTAACCAGAGTAAATCAGGAGTTGCCATACTGATATCTGATGAAATAAACTCCAGGTTAAAAAAGATAGTGAGAGACAAAGATGGACATGACACAGTGATACAAGGCACAATACAACAACAACGAGATTTGACACTAATTAATATATATGCTCCCAAACAGGAAGCACCAAAACATACAAAGCATCTACTAACATATCTGAAAGGAGAAACTGACAAATGCACAATCATTGTGGGAGACTTAAATACCCCACTTACAGCCATGGACAGATCATCCAAACAGAAAATAAATGAGTAAATATCAGCTCTAAATGACACATTACAGCAGTTGGACATAATTGACATTTACAGGTCACTTCATCCAGCAAAAACAGACTACACCTTCTTTACTAGTGCACATGGAACGTTCTCAAGGATTGACCACATGCTGGGACACAAAAGTAGCCTCAGCAAATTCAAGAAGATCAAAATCATACCAAGTGTATTCTGAGACCACAAAGCTTTGAAATTGGAGATCAACTGTAAAAAGAAAGCAGAAAAAAACCACATATACCTGGAGATTAAACAACAGATTATTTAAAAAAGACTGGATAAAAGAAGAAATAAAAGATGAGATTAAAAAATATATAGAAAATAATGACAATGAAAATACAACGTATCAGAATTATTGGGACACAGCGAAAGGGGTAATAAGAGGGAAATTCATATCACTACAGGCCTATCTTAAGAAACAAGAAAAATCACAAGTAAACATCTTAACATCCCATCTTAAAGAACTAGAAAAAGAAGAGCAGACAAAACCCAAAGTAAGCAGAAGGAAAGAAATAATAAAAATTAAAGCAGAGCTAAACCAATTAGAGAAAAGAAGGATAACAGAAAAAACTAATATTACAAAGAGCTGCTTTTTGGAGAAAGTCAACAAAATTGACAAACCCCTGGCTAGACTAATCAAAGGACAAAGGGAAAGAACGCAAATACCACAAATTAGAAATGGAACAGGAGAAATTACCACGGATGCCACAGAAATACAAAGGATTATAAGAAAATATTATGAAGGACTTTATGCCACTATATTTAACAACCTAGAAGAAATGGACAAGTTTCTAGAAACTTATAGCCTACCTAGACTGAACCAAGAAGAACTGGATAATCTAAATAGACCAATCAATAGCAAAGAGATTAAATGACTATCTATAATCTCCCTAAAGGCAAAAGCCCTGGACCAGATGGTATCACCAATGAGTTCTACAAAGCATTCAAAGAAGAATTAATGCCTATCCTCCTCAGATTCGTCCAAAAAATTGAAGAGGAAGCAATACTTTCTAACTCATTCTATGAGGTGCACATTACTCTAATACCAAAGCCTGGCAAAGATAACACAAAAAAAGAAAACTATAGACCAATATCTCTGATGAACACAGATGCAAAAGTCCTAAACAAAATGTTAGCAAATAGAATACAACAATGCATCAAAAAGGTCACACACCAAGATCAAGTTGGATTCATCCCAGGAGAACAAGAATGGTTCAACATACGAAAATCAATCAATGTGATACACCACATGAACAAAATCAAAGATAAAGACCATATGGTCATATCTATTGATGCAGAAAAAGCTTTCAACAAGATACAACATCAATTTATGATCAAAACACTAAATAAAATAGGTATAGAAGGAAAGTATCTCAACATAATATAGGCCATATATGACAAACCCTCAGCTAACATCATACTGAATGAGGAAAAGCTGAAGCTTACTCCCCTAAAATCAGGAACAAGACAGGGATGCCCCCTGTCACCACTGTTATTTAATATAGTACTGGAAGTTCTAGACACAGCAATCAGGAAAGAGAAAGAAATCAAATGCATCCAAATTGGGATGGAAGAGGTCAAATTGTCACTATTTGCAGATGACATGATCCTTTATATAAAAAATTCCAAAGATTCCACAAGAAAAATATTGGAAAAAATAAATGAATATAGTAAAGTCCCAGGATACAAAATCAATGTACAGAAATCCACAGCATTCCTACATACAAACAATGAATCCTCAGAAAAAGAAATGAGGGAGTCAATTGCTTTTGCTATGACAATGAAAAAATGAAATACGTGGGAATTAACTTAACAAAGAACATGACAGACTTATACGTGGAAAACTATAAGACACTTTTGAAAGAAATCGGAACAGATTTTTAGAGGTGGAAAAATATCCCCTGTTCATGGATAGGAAGACTTAACATTGTTAAAATGGCCTTTCTTCCCAAAGCAATCTACAGATTTAATGCAATAACCATCAAAATCCCACAATCATACTTTCATGAAATAGATAAAAGAATTATCAGATTTATATGGAACTATAAAAGACCTCAAATTGCCAAAGCAATACTACATAAAAAGAATAAGGCTGGTGTCATTCCACTCCCTGGCTTCAATTTAAATTATGAAGCATCAATAGTCAAAACAGCTTGGTACTGGCAGAAAAACAGAAATATAGACCAATGGAACAGAACTAATAACCCAGAAATAAATCCACAAATTTATGGACAAATAATTTTTGATAAAGGAACAAAAAACATACAATGGGGAAAAGACAGCCTCTTTAGTAAGTAGTGCTGGGAAAACTGGAAGAACATACGCAAAAGAATGAACCTGAGCTGTGAACCCTCTCCATGTACAAAAATTAAGTCAAAATGGATTAAAGACTTTCATATCAGACCTGCAGCAATAAACTGTATAGAAGAAAACATTGGTACTAAACTTATAGACCTAGGACTCAAGGAAGACTTCACAAACCTTACCTCAAAGGCAAGGGAAGTAAAAGCAAAAACATATTAATGAGACTATATCAAACTAAAAAGCTTCTGCATAGTGAAAGAAACCATCAACAAAGCAAAGAGACAGCCAACTGAATGGAGAAATTATTTGCAAATAATGCATCAGATAAGGGTCTAATATCTAAAATATATAAAAAACTACTAATAAGACTTAACAACAAAAAACACCCAACAACCCAATTAAAAACTGTGCAGAAGAACTAAACAGACACTTCTCCCACGAAGAAATACAAATGGCCAGCAGACATATGAAAAAATGCTCATCCTCATTAGCTATCAGGGAAATGCAAATCAAAACCACAATGAGATATCACCTCACACCTGTGAGAATGCCTATTATCAACAAGACAAGGAATAACAACTGCTGGAGAGGATGTGGAGAAAAAGGAACTCTGGTACACTGCTGGTGGGAGTGCATACTGGTACAACCACTGTGGAAGGAAGTGTGGAGGTTACTCAGAAAATTGGGAACGGAATTACCATATGACCCAGCAATCTCCCTTCTGGGGATCTACCCAAAAAACTTAAAAACTGTTGTCCACAAAGACTTATGTACCCCAAAGTTCATTGCAATGCTGTTCACAGTGGCCAAAACATGGAAACAACCAAAGTGCCCTGCAACAGATGACTGGATAAAGAAGCTGTGGTACATATATACAATGGAATACTACTCAGCTATAAGAAAAGATGAAATATTGCTATTTACAACAAAATGGATGGACCTGGAGATCATCATGCTTAGTGAAATAAGCCAGACAGAAAAAAACAAAAACTGTATGACTTCACCCATATGCGAAATATAAATTTGAAAGCAACAAAGAATAAAGAAATGAACAAATAAATAAATAACACATGGACACAATCATTAGTTTAATGTGTTTTTGGGGATGAGTGGGTTAGGTAGGGAAGAAAGGAGAAGGGTGGGAGAGGAGTGGGAGAAGCTAAATATAAGGTGATGGAAAGAGAAGTCACATTAGGTGGTGAACTTATACAACAAGTTGACAATGCGCTGTAGAATTGTATGCCTGAATCCTATGTAATCATTTCTAACAGATGTCACCCCAATAAGTCTAACAATAAAAATAAAATTTTTAAAAAAACAGACAGAGTCTGTGAAAGCATAGGATAGTTATGAGTTTATTAGTAAAAAAATAATATACTCTGAGATGTAAAGTGAGGTAACCCAGAAGGAAGTGCTTCACCTTACATTGTTTGGGAAGTTTTATAACTATGAGTGTAAGTTTTCCTC
Organism: Lyroderma lyra; assembly: GCA_004026885.1. Classification (NCBI taxonomy): domain Eukaryota; kingdom Metazoa; phylum Chordata; class Mammalia; order Chiroptera; family Megadermatidae; genus Lyroderma; species Lyroderma lyra. The sequence continues at coordinate 21,065 of PVJL010007611.1, read as the reverse complement.
CTTCTTAAAGAATAAAAGCTGCATAATAATGTGGTTTTGGCAGGTAGGACTTATGATTGAATAAGTGGCCTATTTCCCCTTTTTCTTATCTTTTCAATTTGAGTTTCGCTGATAATAGGCCAGGGCTAATTTCTTACTTTGCAATTTTTTACCTCTTGAAATAGGTTATCTGTTAATGGACCTCCTAGCAGGCTAATTTCTTCTCCTGCATTTCTTCTCTTTATCCTTTTAATTTAGATGCAGCTGATAATGTACCAGGAAAATTTCTCCTTATTCTGCTTATATCTACTTTTTTTACATACTCTGTGTTTCCCACATCAAGAGTTTGAAACTCTGAAATGTTGACAAAATGGATGGTGTGTCTCTTCTGTATCTACTTCCTGCTGAGTGGGGGTGATGTTATGGTCAGAGTATCATCCTCTTACTCTGTCAGGTAGAATGAGATGTTGTCCCTATGCCCTAGATAAGTGGGAGGTGAAAGCTGCAACCTAATAAGGGTAGAAGCTAAGTTATATGAGGCAGAACATTTCTTGTTGCTTGCCACACGATTTGCCCACTAGACTTTTTTTGGTTTTGTTTTTGCAAAGTTATGAAGCCATTATGTCTGATTTACAAGGGTGTTAGCTTTTTGTTTCCTAAAGGGTCTGGGAAAGTAATAGAACTAAAAGAATTAATATCCTGTTGATGATTAAGAAATGATTTAATGAGATACAGAATGTACAGATGAAGAGAAGAATAAGGGCTAAGAGAACAATTAAACAGTACAGGGCAACTAATATTTTTATTCATCAGGGGTTAAACTTTAGCACTTATTTGGTAACTTTTAAACAGTAGTCTGAGATCTTCCAGTGGCTAGCAGGACTACCGAGACCCAGTTGGCAATTCTTCTCTGAGAGAGGAGACCCAGCCATAAAGAGTTATCTGATTCTGCTGATGATTCTGCTGACTCATTTTCCTGTAACAACCCACCAAGAATACCCACCAATGCATTAGGATGACATAATTGCTCCCTCTACCAATCAAAAGGTGACATGGTTGCTCCTTTAACCCTGTAAGTCCTATAAATGGACAGGACCAGAGTGAGTTGGGTAGTTTGGCCATTTTAGACTTTTGTCTGCCACATCTCCACCAGCCAAATAACGAACCCCTTCCTCTCCTATCTTTGGTGTTCAGGTGATTCTTTCTCTCTGCTGAGTTTGGGTTTATGCTACATATTTTGGTGTATTGGCCAGGAAGCAGGTCCACCTGCAGAGAAAGAGCAAGGATGGAATTGCCTGGCATTTTTCACCAACTCTCTGGAGTACCCACGGGTGGAGTGAGGTGATTGGCCTGGGCGACACGAACCACCAAGCATGCCAGGGACAGCTAACTTTGCCTCCATATGTGGATGCCTTGACAAGACACAGAGAGGACCCCCTTGGTAGATTCCCATGGAGTCGAACACCAAGAGGAATGGGCATCAGGGGACCAAGAGATGTCTGAAGCACGGTAGGACTGGTCTGGGGAAAAGTGAAAGGAACTGTTCCTTTTGAGCAGAAGGAAGAGCAGATCCCCTGCCAGCACCTCCTGAGTACTGTTCGAGGTAGTTCAAGCAGGAAACTGAGGCTGCCCAGGAACTTGGATTGGAATTGAGTGAATGTGAGTGCTTGGAGACTGACTGAGATGGACAATGAGGAGATGGTTTTGACTCCTCCTCACAGAGCTGAAGCGAGTACATAGTTCTGAACTGCGGTTTTGTAGGCCACTTCATACGACTCAGGGAAGTTCATGCCAATAGTCAAGAGTGTCCATCATTCCCGTGAGAGAAGCAGCTGGTGACAAATGAAGTGATTATGTGATCCCTCTGGATTTTCCCTTCTCTCTCTCCATGAACTTCTTTGTGGCATGACAGTTATTTGTCTGAGGGAGGATCATGGGAAGTGGGCAAGGGAAACCTTCCCCTTTGGTAACCATGCTGAGAAATTTTAAGAAAGAAGGAATTTCTGGAGATTATGGGGTTGCTATGGCCCCAGCAAAATTGAGAACCTTATGTGAATTAGAATGGCCTCTGTTTGAGGTGAGAAGGCCTTCAGAAAGGAGCCTGGACCAAACTATAATACAAAAAGTGTAGTCTGTCATTACTGGAGACCTGGAACATCCTGACCAGTTTCCATATATAGTTAATTGGCTCCAGCTAGTGTTACAGCTACCCTCTGACTCAGAGACCAAGCCTCCAAGGTATTGTTAGCAAAGGCAGGTGGTGCCTCAGGGAAGGGCTCTGCCTGGCCTGACCAGCCTCAGCCACCAGCCATACCTGAAATACTCCCCTCTAAGCCTGAAGATAGAGCCCCCACCCTATGTTCCACCAAGAGGGGAAGACACACAGCCACACTTGCCAAACTCTACCACACATCCTGAGGCACCTGGTACAGCCCCCTCTGCTCTGTTGCCCGTGCAGGAGCCTAACTTAGGAAACTCTGCCTCTTTTTTTGAGGCTGGAATTGTGAGCAGTCAAGCTATTCAAATGCCCCTAAGAGAAGTGAGAGGCCCAGAAATGATAAATGCTGAAGGGCAGGTGAAAGCTAAAGGAATATAGGGAGGCCCTTCTCCAAGGGCTGTTATGGGGAGGTCAGAAGGTCACTAAAGACTATGTGAGCCATATCAGATTTACAATCCCTTTGATCCAGAGAGTCAGGAAAACCAAAGGATGGTAGATTCGGCTTTTGTGAGCCAGAGCACGGGATATCAGATGCAAGTTCCAGAAACTGGAAGGCTTTGCAAGAATGAATGCCTCCCAGCTCCTAGAAGTGGCAAATAAAGTTTTCATAAATTGGGAAGTGGAAGGAAAGAGGGGGGAGGATAGGAAGATGAGAAGAAAAGCAGACCTCATTAGATGCTGCTTTGAATCAGAGTAGAAGAGGACTCCCACTGTTTAGTTGAGAAGGAAAAGAAGCTGAAGATCAGAGGGGTCAGGAGAGAAAGGCCTGTTTAAGGTGCTACCAGTGTGCCATCTGCAGAAAATCAGGGCACTAGAGTAATGAGTGATTTTGGCAAGTACATTGTCTGGTGCCCCCGCCAAAAAAGGTCTCAAGGAAGAGTCAGCCCTGTTTAATGTGGGTGGGGTTTCCCTATTTGATTAGTTAAATTGATTGACTCAGAGGCCCCTGATAAGTTCATGGTCTGAATAAAGAAAGGGAGGCAAGAACTGGACTTTTTAGTTAATTCTGAAGCTGAGAATTTCATGGTTACCAGCCCTGTGGCACCCCTCTCCTCCCAAAAGACTAACATAATCGGGATGACTGGAGCCCTAAACCAACAATCTTTTTGCCTCCCATGAAAATGCACTATTGGAAGCCATGAGGTGATGCATCAGTTCCTGTATGAACTGGAGTGCCCCCTACCATTATTGGGATGAGACTTGTTAGGAAAATTACTAACTACTATCTGCTGTTCTAATAAAGATCAGCTAACTTGTAGTTAACCTAAGCCAAGAGTGGTTCTAACCTTCACTGTCCTCAGGGAGAAGGAATGAAGGATTTTCATCACAGAACCCAGAAAGGCATTAAATCCAGAATTTACCCAGTAATTGCCCAGAGTTTTGGCTGAAGACTATCCACCCAGGCTGGCAATCAACCATGCACCAGTGCAAATTGAATTGAGACCCAGAGCTCAACCTATAAGCCAAAGATGGTACCCTATTCCTTGAGAGTCTTTGGAAGGAATCCTGGTACATATGCAGAGACTCAAGGAGCATGGCACTATTGCCAGATGCCAATTACCTTGGAACACCCCACTACTCCCTGTGAAAAAGTCTGGGACAAATGACTGCTGACCAGTTCAGGACCTGAGAGTGATGAATCAAACAACAGTGACCCTGCACCAGACTGTACCTAACCCTTACACCTTCTTGAACCTCCTCCCTGCACAAGCCTCTTGGTTCACCTGCCTGGACTTAAAAGATGCATTTCTTCAATATAAGACTTGCCCCCAAAAGTTGGGAACTGTTTGCCTTCCAGTGGGAAGACCCCTCCACAGGGGCAAAAGTACAACACACCTGGACATGACTACCTCAATAATTTAAGAATGTGCCAACCCTCCTTGGAGAGGATTTTGTCCAAGATTTTCATCAGTTTCCAGCACAGGCCACTGGATGTGTCCTCCTTCAATATGTGGATGACCTACTGCTAAGCCATGAGACTCTCCATGGGTGTGTGAAAGGATCAGATATATACTCTGACAACATTTGGAGGCTTGTGGGTATAAAGTCTCCAGGAAGAAGGCCCAGATCTGCCAGAAGCAAGTGAAGTAACTGGGATTCATCCTCCAGCAAGGGGAGAGAAAGCTGGGAATAGAAAGAAAACAGGTAATTCAGAAAATCCTGGTCCCAAAGATGAGAAGGCAGATTAGAGAGGTCCTAGGAGCAGTGGGATTTTGCTGCATATGGATCCCAAGCTTCGCACTTCTGGCCAAACCACTCTATAAGACCAGAAAGTGAGGAGAAAGGGAGCCAATATAGAATGGGGATTTGACCAGCAAAGGGCATTCATGAAGCTAAAAGAAAAACTGCCAACAGCTCCAGCATTGGGCATCCCTGATCTAGCCAAACTCTTTGTGTTATATATATCAGAAAGGAAACTTTGGACTCTGGGAAGAGGGGAGAAATAGTGCAATTTGTGTATGCATGTTACTAAGGTAAGACAAAAAGTAACAACCATATTGCTATTTTATAGTTATTGTGAATGTGAAGGTACTCACAAGAGGACTTGCTCTTACAATCAAACTCAATATTCAATATGTGATCCAGGAAATAATCAACCCTATATTTGCTACACCCCTACAGAACCCCCCACCCCCCTGGCATTTGAAGTAAAAGCCAACCTATTTGATAGATGGGGAGGATTAATGGATGGATGAATAATAGCCCAGACAAAAGTGGAAGGAAGCCCAAATCAAACAAAACTTAGATGTGATGCCTGTGCCACCATAAGCCATGCCACAGCAGCCTCAGGAAGAAAATGTGGCTCACTAAATTGGGAAAAGAGCTACATAATAGAAAATAAATACATATGTTCACAAGGATTCAGATACTCAGGCAGTTGTACTTATTGATCACGTGTATTGTGGGCTACTTAGGAAAATGATAATGAAAAAATATATACCTCAGGAAGGGAATATCACTGTCAAACTGCACAACCAATCAGTGTAACCCTTTAGAAGCAGTAATCATTAATCCACTAGACACATAAGGGAAAACTGGGTAATCGACAACTTTAGGAATAGACAGAACAGGGCTTGACACCTATGTCCCAATAATCATCAAGGGACAAGTCCAGAACTATCCTACAAAACCCCACCAGGTATTTCAGTCTTTCTATGAAGAAGCAGGTCATCCCCTGCCCCAGCCTCTATGGAATGCCATAAATTTGTTTTTGGGACTAGCAGAGGGTGTAACACAGTCCCTAAATGTTACATTATGCTATGTGTGTGGAAGAAACTCGATGGAAGATCAATGGCCATGGGAAGTGAAAGAACTGCTACCTCATGAGGAGATAAATTTCATGAGTCATGAAAGGCCTCCTCTAAGTGATGCTTTTTGGATCCTGAAACCCTCTATTATAGGCCAATACTGTCTTGTCAGGTGGTGAAAGGCCTTCATCTCACCAGTGGGAGACCTACCCTACATAGGACAAAAGATCCTAGATGTTTCAACAGGAAAAAGTGTATGGTGGGGAAGTAATAAAATTGAATAATATCTCCTGGATAGGTTCACTCCACTAAGAGGAGCTTGGATGGTCTTAGGTTGTCCAAAGGACTGGACAGCCCTGTCTGGGCTGTAATGGATAAGTGGAAATAAGGCATATGCTCGCCTACCTGGTGACTGCATCATAGGTATCATTAGACCCTCCTTCCTGCTGCCACTGAAAACTGTAGAACTGCTTGGTTACCCAGTCTTTGCCTCATTGTCATTCTGAAGGCCAGAGTTTACCATAGGAGATTGGAAGGATAATGTGTGGCCCCTGAGAGAATAATCCAATATTATGACCTGGCTACACAGGCCAAGAATGGGTGTTAGAGATATTGCACCCTAATCCACACACTAAACTGAATAATTAGATTAGAAGCAGCAATTGAGATTATAACTAATGAGGCAGGCAGGGTGCTGACACTCCTAGTACAGCAGCAAACCCAGATCGGAAATGCTGCCTGTCAAAACAGACTGGCCTTAGATTACTTGCTGGCCCAAGAAAGAAGAGTATGTGGAAAGTTCAACTTAACTAATTGCTGCCTGTAAATTAATTACCAGGAGCAAGTCATAGAGGACATAGTAAGAAAAATCCGGACATTGGCTCACATCCTAGTGAAATCTGGAGTGGGTAGAACCCTCAGAGCTTAATGGGAGGATGGTTTTCAGCCTTTGGAGAATTTAAAATCCTGGTAGGAGGAGTGCTAGCCATCATCAGGCTATGTTTGATTGTTCCTTGTCTCCACCCACTAGCAGTCAATGCTATATGCTCAATGATTGAGACAAATGTCAACCAAAAGATTGTATCACATATGTTCTATGTGAAATACTATCAGCCTCTGCAGCAGCATGTAGATGATGAGACCGCAAAGAACAAATCATGTGGGGTCTCAAAAGGGGGAATGAGAGAGGAGGCCTTGCCGTAAAGAGTTATCTGATTCTGCTGATAATTCTGATGACTCATTTTCCTGTAACAACCAACTAAGAATACCTGCCAATGCATTAGGACCACCAATCAAAAGATGACACAATTGCTCCTTTAAGCTTGTAAGTCCTATGAAAGGACAGGACCAGAGTGAGTCGGAGAGTTTAGCCATTTTAAACTTTTGTCTGCTGCAGCTCTGCCAGCCAAATAAAGAACCCCTTTCTTTTTTACTTTTGGTGTTTGGGTGATTCTTTCTCTCTGCCAGGACTACATTCCTGCTACATTCTCCTTTTTTAATCCTCGAAGAATTTATACGAGAGTAATGTATGCAGGTAGGAACTCTTGACACCTTGACAGGTGTAGAAGTGGAAAGCAATACAATAAAAAGGCCCTTTATGTGGGGCTCAGTTGAGATATGGTGTTGCCCTTCTACCTCAACTATTTGGAAAAATTTGAGAAAAAGACAAAGAGCACCAGAAAAAATAGTTTCATACAGAATAGGTGACTCCTGTGTTAAGGAAAATGTTTATGGTTTGTGGGAAATGTCTAAAGTCATCATGAGTTTTGTCTCCTCTGTCACATCCCACATGACACAGACAGGGAGAACAGGAAGAGGGACACAAGGTGGTGAAACACAGTAGGCAAAAATAAGTTTCAAGTGGGGCCACGGGGTTCCAGCCTCATGTGACTGTGCCTGTATTAGATTCTTCCTCCCTTGAGGAATCTTACTCGTCATTGACTAACCAGCCATCCTCCAGGGCTACACAGGGTGATGTGAGGTATTCTATGCTCCTGTGGTCTCCACACTTAGCTCCTGCCTTAGGAAGTCATGGAGAATGCATGGGGGTAAATTGTTTGGAAGTTGTAAGGCAACACTCCTCAATGAAAATATTGATCTTGGGACCCTGATGGGCTGGGGGTCCAATGGTGGTGGGGGGGACTTTGGTTCTCTGGGCAGTCTTTTTTCCACTAGCCAAACTCATTGCACTTAAGACATGGTGTCCAGGGCTTTGTCTTTTCTGGACATTCATATTTCCAGTGTTCAGACTTCCGTAGTTGTGACATTTTTCTGGTGTTTTATTCCCTGGGTGACTCAACGGGGTTGTCAGGCTCATAAAGCAGCCATCAATCGAGTTTGCCTTCTATTCATTTGCTTTTCTCTTTTCCATGTTTTGTCCATGACCTTTCCTTTCTCTTTTTCATCATGACTGTAAAAGACCAAAGAGGCAATCTTAAGACATTGCTTTAACTCAGTGCTGGGTCCTAGTGCTAGCTCTTATAAATTTCTCCTGATATCTGGGGTACAATAGGCAATGAAAGAGTTATTGAGTATTAATTTTTGTTCATGGGTTTCAGGGTCTATGTATATTTAGTCAGAGCCTCCCTGAGTTGTTCAAGGAAAAACATGGGGTTTTCAAAGGGGTATTGATTTATAGTAGCCAGCATGGAGTAGTTATTGGCTTACTCTTATTTTGTCTTATGTCCTCTGTTGAACAAAGCACTAAGTGATTTTGCAGCCAGGTGCCTTCTCTGGAGTTATAGTCCCTGTTGGGATTAGTATTGGGCATACTCATTGTTTCTATAATATAACTAGAATCAGTCATATAGAGAAAGTCTGCAAAGCAGATAGCAGCCTCTGTAATCATCTCTCTCTCTCTCTCTCTCTCTCTCTCTCTCTCTCAGAAAGAGTTTGTGCTATGAAATTAACATCTTTCCTAGAGAAGTCAAAGGTAAAAGTGAGCTTTTGAACTGAGGGATCTATCTTGCAGGAGAGGCAGAGACCAGAATTATCTCTGAGAGCCATAAAGACCTGAACATATGGCATTTCTGTCCATTTTTCCAATTTATGCTAGAAATAATCTAATTGTAAAATGGTATTATAATTTAGACTCCCATTCTTTGGCCAGCTTTCCAAAACCCTTAACTTACATGGGGTCAAACTGTGTGTCAGGGGAACATGAATCTTTCATAGTGTCTGAGGGTCAAACTTGTTCCAATTTAGTACAATAAAAGCTAAGTAGAGATTCTCAAGGGTAAGTGTTCTGGTTACCCACCTATAAGAAAAGACAGAATAGAAGGCAGGAAATAGGGTATCCCCTCATTTTCTCATCTTTGAAGGCTTTCCAAAGCAAAGTGTCCCCTGCCTCAGACCCTGGCATGAGTAGGGGTTAGAGCTGATTTTGAGGACCAGAGCACTCATTGTTTCTGAGGTCCAGGTTTCTACCCAAAGCATGCTCCTTTACCTGGCATTCTTCTTCTGGGTTTCCCTTAAAGGGCTTCATTCAGCCTTGGTCTCTATAACTATGGCCTAAATTTGGCCTTACCTCTGGTCTCATCTCTGTTATCAATGTTCTTTACTTTTCTGTTTTTCCTGTCTCCATTGCTAAAGACATCAAAACAAATTTCTTTGGCCTTCCTTAGGACCTGAGCCTCCTCATTAGGGATGTAAAATAGGTCAGAGAGATTTTAAGTGGGTTTAGTTTAACTACACGTAAAATTTCCTAAAAATTTTTTCTTTCACATACCTTTTACAACTTTCTTAGTGCCTCTAATTTGTCCTATTTTACTCATTCAGAAGTAACCATCACTATGACAAACTATTTTTTTCAATTTCTTCAAAAATGTATTTCTATGCCTTATGCCTTCTGAAAACACAGTTTCCTTTCATATTAATTGACATCCATAATGCTCAAAACCTTAATTTTTACAAGACTACTAACAGGCAAACAATTAGCATTATTATTGGCAAATCTACAAACACAAAAGAATTATAAGCAATTTTAAAGATGATGCAAAGTCTTTTCATTGTCCTCTGCAGTTTTAAGGAGGCTAAAATGCTGGCTTGAGGTGCTTGATTTTAAAAATGCCTCTTTTGTTTTTTTGTTCTCCACTTCAGAAGATAGTGGTTGTTTTACATCCTTGGATGCTACCTCAGGAAGCAGTTTCTTTACATTTTGACTTTATGCAAGACCTAGAAAGTTACTGGAGTTAGAATAACCTTATAAGACTTTGCTTTTACCAAGTGTCTGAAGACAGAGTTGGAGTCTAATTATAAGTGAACCAGGAGACATATTAATTTCCTGTTCTCTGAACCATCAGTTTAGTTATATTTTTAAAAATTTCTATTGCATAACGTCATAAAAACTTGCACATAGGGTACCTCATCTAATTTTTTTATCATTTAATAAAACAGTTCTAACTGTGAAATAGGATAACAGTTTAAAAAAATGATTGAAAGCCATTTCTCCTCAGAATCTAAAAAATATATACAGAGGTCAAGCAGCATTGTAATAGAGCAACAATTTTTCTTTTGGTTAATGACCCAAAACTGTAAGATTGCCACTTATTTAATGTCCTGTCTAATAAGTTTTTAGTTGAGACTAAGATTTTAGATCCCATTGCTGAAATTGGAATTAAATTGGCCATACACACACACAAAAAGATGGATATATGCAAATTACACTGTCATGGGTATTCTAACCTCAAAAGACCATAATTTACACAAAACCAAAAACCCACAGACACACAAGACAACAGAACAAATGTTTATTTAATCTTAACTAACCAGACAGGCAGTTGTGTTAGGCAGGTCTTAGTGCAGGTCCTCTCTGATGGGTAAAATTACTTGGCAACTGCTTCCAGAGATTGGCCCTACACTAATAAATCTGCCCAGTCCTAGGCAACCCTGGAGAACCTTGCAAGCCAAATGACTTATTGAGGGTGTCAGAGATACTCCTGGCTGGTTCAAACAGGTGTTTATGATGGGTGGGACTTAGTGTAATCCTTCTTCAGTGAGCAAAATTACTCAGTAGCTGATTTAGCCAGTGTCTGTTGTTTTGAATTTTTGGATAAACCCTATAACTCATTGGTAGTCAGTAGCTTTCCTACCTCTTGATATCTGTCCAGATCGCAAAGAATATCTTATCCAAAATGGCCCTAAGTGCCCTCCCTTGCAGGCACTGCTTAAATTGGTTATTGTGATTCCTTAGAAGAAAATAGACCGCAATATCAGTCTTTGTCCACTTTCAGGACCATATTGGCTGGAGTCTGAGGAATTGGACTGAGCCTGAGGAAAAATACAAGAAAGGCAGTGGTGAAGGAAGCAGAAACCCAGACCAAGTAGGCTAGATCCTAGGCAGAGGTGTTTATGCCAGTGCCAATCACTATCTGGAAACCACCTCCTTTTGATTGGCACTAGCAGAAACACTTCCATGGAGAAAGAGTGAGTAAGTTGGAGGTATATAAACTCATAGTCTCTGAACCCCAGAGGATTAGTTTGTAGAAATAGAGAACACCGTTTTGTAAAGGCAAAAGAAAGTAGGTTTGTCTTGAGGGGCTGGGGACAAGCTTGAGTGAGGTTAACCTAGCATAAAGTTCCTTGAATTCATTCCTATCATCTGTTGTTTTTATTGCCCCAGAATCACATTTTGATTGGAAGAGAGAGAGAACTTTTGCCCTCTGTTGCCTGGGGACCTAGATGTTTTTCCCCCACATATCCCTGCTGGGGCAGCTCACATATAGGCCAAGGTGCTTTGGGATGGCTGTATCCTGTTGAAGTTTTTGGCAGCCCCACTGCTGCGGTGTGTCAAAAAGAACTGGCATATAACAAAGAAGCCACAGGAACTTTGGTATGTCTTAGTGGGTGGGCAGCGGAGATGGGGAATGCCCCTATGCCATGACTGACCTTAGGGGTTTTGTCTCTCCCATCCTTGCCTCCCTGCTTTCATCCCCATTGAGTTATTCTAATGATGGCTTAGCCATGCAGGCCACGCTTTGGCAATATGCCTTCCTGATGGTATCCCAAAGGGCACTGCCATGTATATGTTGAGGGTTAGGGCAGCACCAAATGTTTGAATGCATGCGTGATGGCTGGCTCTGAGTGCATGTGGGCAATTTATGCTGAGGCAGAGCTGTGTGGAGGTCATGTTTTGATGCCTGGCTTCCCAACAGGATACCATAGCTACATAGTAATCAAGTAGGGGATTTAGCACCTTAGGCCAGGCAGGTTAAGTGCCAATAAGCCAAACGGCTAAGTGCTAAACTCCAGGCTTAGGAAAAGAGAGAGAGCCTTTGATTTTAGTGCAGAGGCAAAACAGCAAACTACAATGGCCTGACACCAAAACAGACAGGTAGAGATAAAGTGAAAGAAACCTACACTTGGGAGCCTGTACTAATCTGATCAGGAGAATAGCCATGGGAGGTAAGCACTTGTAGAACAGTGTAGCCCATTGTACAAATATTTTCTTCAGATTGGCAGGTCACCTGTTGCATGAATTTCTGATCCATGACCAATTTATCCTGTCATGGGAGTTTTCAAGCAGCAGATCACTCTAAGTGTATTTAATTTTGCCTGACCTGTGCCCATGACATGGTTAGGGCTTTCCAGAGTGGTTCAGTCATGAAAGTAAAATGGTGGATAGAGTGGGTGAAATAAGTAGCCTCAGAGAGAAAGCAAACAGCTAGCATAGCTAGTGATTCACTTAAGTAAGGAGGGGCAGAGAGCCAAGAGCCAAGATCTTGAAGAGCTAAGAGAGAGAAAAAGAAGTCTAACACCCATGCAGGCTAGAGAGAGGTCCCCAGGGTGTATTCTGGACTTCTGGCTGCCAAGAGCAGCCCTGCCAAAAACAATCAATTTCCAGACACCCCCTTCTGTGTTTCTCAAAAGACTCAATAAAAGAGTTTCTAAGAAAGGAAAAGTGAACTAGAGAGAGAGAGAGGAGACCACCTAACACCCATAAAGGTGAAAGAGAGGCTCCCAGGGGTTGCTCCGGGCTTCTGACACTGCCATAGAGTGGCCTCAGCCAAGAATCATCAATTCCCAGGCACCTCCTTTGGAGTTCTCCAGAGACTCAAAAAGAAAGGAGAAAGAAAAAAAAAAAACAAGAGGGAAAAGAAAAATATTTTTCTCAAGACCAGGGGTGAGTCACTTATCTAGCTGGAGATGATCTAAGTCTATGGCATCAGGAAGATGTTACCATGAAAGATGTTTTTTTTTTCCTCCCTCAGTTCTTATCATCTTGAAAAAAAAAATACTTCAGTCAAGAGACAGAATTTGTGAAAGCATAAGATAGTTAATAGTTTATTAGTAAAGAAAATACACTTCAGGATGAAGTGGACTGACCTGTGAGAGAAAAGGAGCCCCTCTTTACATTGTTTGAAGGTTTTTATATTTATGGGTGCAAGTCACCCCTCTATCTGGAAGAACCAAAGCTGCACAATAGTAGTTTGGGGAAGTAGGACTTATGGATGAATAAGTAGGGATATTTCCTCTTTCCTTTGTCTTTTCAATTTGAGAATAGCTGATAATGGGCCAGGGTTAATTGCATATTTTGCAATTCTCTACTCCTTGAGTATCTGTTAATGGACCTCCTAAAAGGCCAGTTTTTTCTTTTGCATTGCATCTTTTTATCCTTTTAATTTAGAGGCAGTTGATAATGCACTGGGACATTTTCTTCTTTTCCTGCTCATATCTACCTTTTCTGCCTACTCTGTTAAAATGAGTTAGGGACTATTGTTCTTTTTTTTTTTTTCCTAAAGTTTGAAGAAGACAGAAATAAATCATCTTTGAATGTTCAGTAGAATTTACTAGTGAAACCATTTGGTTCGGCACTTGTGCTTTTGGTGAGGTTTGGGTAATTTTTTTTTTTAATTTCCTTACTGTTTATTGGTCTATTTAGATTATTCGGTTCTTGGTTCAGTGTGGAAAGACTATATGTTTCTAAAACTTGTTCATTTCTTATAGGTTATTGGCATATATTTCCTCATTGTATTACCGAATGATTCTTAGTATTTCTGTGGTATTTGTTGTAATTTCTACCCTTTCACTTTTTATTTTTATTGTTTTTGTCTTTTCTCTTTTTACCTTAGTGATTCTTGTCAGGGGTTTATCAATACTATTAATCTTTTCAAAGAACCAGGTCTTTATTAAATTAGTTTTTTTATAGTATTTTTGTTCTTTTTCATTTAATTCTGCTCTAATTTTTACTATTTTTTTAATTTGTGTTGGTTTTATTTGTTCTTCCTTTTCTAGTTTTTTAATATGTAAGGTTAGGCTGTTTATTTGCTTTTAGTTTTTATTTTATTTTATTTTTTGCTTCCTGAGATAGGCCTATAATAATATAAATTTCTCTCTTAATACTGATTTTGCTGTATTCTAATAGAGTGATACCTTGATACTCGTCAATAATTTGTTCCAGGAGTCACAGCAAGTACCAAAAATAATTAGTACCAAACAAATTTTTCTCATAAGTAATAATGTAAATAAATTAATGTGTTTCCAAATGAAAGAGAATGCATATTTTAAGGCAATATGTAAAAATATAGGATTGTATATCATTACTTTACATGAGAAATAAACCTAAAAATTAATAAATACTTAGATTAAATATAATAAAAACTTCACTTTACCTGCACTGAGAAGAATCTATGGGTTAATGAGATGGTGTGAGGGGAGTGGTGAGGAGGAGAGGTTACATAGAGTGTTTTCTTGGAAGAAAAGTCCCCCTCCAATGGAATATTGGACACTTGTGCATAAGGTGTTTTCTCATTTCTGCATTTTTTTCAACTTGCACCACAGGCTCTAATGAACTCTTTGTCACCTTCACTAAAAACTCATCCAATGAAGACTACTCTGTCTTCTTTTCAGATTTTCTTGATAGTTTGAAATTGTTTGGTCATTAAATAAATTCACATTTGTGTTTGTCAGAGTTCTGTCCAGATGATACTTCACAAAGTTTTGAACTGCTGCACATTTTACATACATTTTTTTAAATGAAGGAATGGTGGATATTCTCCCTTACTTCCTCCTCACCTGAATGAATCTCTTCAGCCACGTTGAGGATTTGGAAATGCTGCTTTGTTACTGCTTTAACTCCTTTCATAATATCAGACTTTTTAAAATAACTTCTTTAATTTTAATGATAGTGGAGATTGTTGTTGTAGGCATGGAGTATTCCCTAGTAAGATCAGTAATGTGAACATCGCCTTTATATTTGTCTATTATTATTATTGTATATTTTTTTGCTCAATGGTGGTACAAAGTAATTTTTCTCTTCTGCTCACACTATCACTGCTCAGTTTTTTAGGACCCATGATAAGGGGGAAAAAATGCATGAAAATACACAAAATGACCACAACAGTTAGATAAGACTGCAGGAATATGTATGTGCACAGGGCAAGAGTTATTGCATTACTAATGTGTGACCCCTTATTCTGGCTGAAAATAATAAAGAGTCACAAGGCAACTGAGACTGACAAGTTTTAACTTGTGCATTGACCACAAAACAAATGATGAGTACTGGGAGGAAATTTTTGTGTCAAAATGTGTTGATTACCAAATTTGCTAAGTTATCAAAGAGTCAGGTACCAAGGTATGACTGTAATTTTGATGCAACGTGTTTTCATTTGTTTCCATGTCTTTATTTTACTTTTTCTTTTATTATTGTGCAACCAAGTCATACTTAATAGCATATTCATTAATCTTCATGTATATCTGCTTTTTTTCTTCTTTTTATTAACAGTTAATTTCCAATTTCAAAGTTTTTTGGTCAGAGAATATGCTTGGTATAATTTCAGACTTTTTAAATTTACTGAGGCTAGTTTATGTCCCAGAATATGGTCTATCTTTGAGGATGTTTAATGTGCACTACAATAGATGTATAGTCAAGTGCTTTAGGATGAATTGTTCTGTCAATGTCAATTATATTCAACTTGTCTAATGTATTATTTAAATTCTGCATTTTTCTATTGATTTTCTGTTTGAATGATCCATCTATTGCTGTCAGGGAAATGTTCAGGTCTCCTAATATGATTGCGTTTTTATAAATTTTCCCCTTTAGTTCTGTTAGTAGTTGCTTTGTACAATTTGGTGCTTCCTGATTGGGTACATATACCTACATCTTCATCTCCTTTTACCTTCTTTTATACTGAAGTTTGTTTCATCAGATATAAGTATAGCTATATCTGTTTTCCTCTGGATGTCGTTGTTTGGAGTATTGTTTTCCATCCTTTTACTTTGAATCTTTATTTGTTCTTGCAACTGAGATGTGTCTCTTGGAAGCAGCATATACTTGAGTTTAATTTTTTTTATCCAATCTGCTATTATGTATATTTTTATTTGTGAGTTAATTCCATTTACATTTATGATGATTTTTGATATATGAAGGTTTTCTCTAGCTATTTTATCTCTTGTTTTCTAGTAGTTCAGGATCTGCATAGTTTCTTTGCTTTTTTGTTTCTGTTTATTATTTTAGTATGGTAGTTTATTATGTTTTTCATTTGTTTCCTATTTTTTTAATGTTATGTGTCTCAGTTGTGAATTCTTTTCCAGTGCTTTTTAAATTAAGTTCATGTAAAAAAAAAAGTTTCATATATACTCACCACCACCACCCTTTTTAAGCATGCTTCTTATCTCTATCTCCCTCTGGAAATTCAGACCTTTACTTCATTCCCTTTTATTTTCTTGTTGTCAAAATAATCCCTATTTATTTTAACTTTTTCTTTCAGTTCAAATAGCCTACTTCAGTATTTCCTATAGTTCAGGTCTTGTGCTGGAGAGTTTTCTCAGCTTCTTTATATCTGGAAAGGTTGTTATTCATCCTTCATATCTAAAAAATAACTTTGCTAGATAAAGTATTTATGCTTAGTAATTTTGCTTTCAATAATTTGAATATTTGATTCTTCTTTCACCTGGCTTATAGCATTTCTACTGAGCAATGCAAGGATAATCTAACAGGTTTACCTTTACAAGTTACACCTGTAACTCTGGCCACCTCTCCTGGCTGCCTTAAAAATTCTTGCTTTGTTGTTGATCTTTGACAACTTCAATGTAATGTGCCTTAGAGAAGGCCTGTTAGGACTGAGGTAGTTAGGTATTCTATTTGCTTCTTGAGTTCAAAGATCAAATTCATTTTATAGGTTGAAAAAGTTCTCATTGACTATTTGATTGAATAGGCTCTCTGTGTCCTTCTTATTCTTTTCTTTTACTGGTATACCCATTATTCTTAAGTTGCTTTTTCTGATTGAGGCACAAATTACTTGTAAAGGTCTTTCATAACTTTTAACTCTCCTCTCTCTTTTTCCATTGTGTCATTTCCATATATTTATCTTCAATATGACTAATTATTTTCACCATCTTGTCAACTTTGTTACTTAAGCTAGCTATTTAATTCTTTATCTCTTATTGAGTTCTTCATCTTCAGAATTTCTAATTAATTTTTTTAATTTCATTTTTTTGGTAAAATATTCATTTTGTTCATTGACTTTATTTCTGAGTTTATTAAATTACCTATCTGAGTTTTCTTGAATTTTATAGAGGTTTTTAAAAACGCAATCTTGAATTTTCTGTCATTTATGTCACATTTTTGATGTCCTTGAGTTTATTTTTCTGCAGGTATTTTATTTTCTTCCTAAGTAGCTTTGTTTCCTTGGTTATTTATAACAATTAATGTATTTCTCTTTCTGGGTATTTATAGGAGTAGATTCTACAGAAAGTAGATATGAAGAGGTCTTTCTTTTGCTTTCCATGAGATATTTCTGGAATATTTTATTTTCTGTTTCATTATTCCTTCTTCCCATGGTTATGTTTTCCTGAGAGGTGGGCTTCTCATTTCAACCTGATCTCCTTCATCTCAGTGCACCTCCCCTATGAGAAAATGTTGTGAGCAAATGGACCCTGAAACTCCAGTACTGTCCCTGCAGCCAGAAACAGCAGCATCATTGTGTCTCAGCTGCCTCTAATGGTTTTAGTTAGAATAGGTATGTGGAGTGGGTGCATTAGAGGAGGCAGCAACTGTAGTTGTGACTTCAGATAATGACTGCTGCCAGCACAGATATTCTCCCCTACTGTTCTTTGCTTTTCACTGGATATTAAAAAATATATTTTAGAGTCAGCAACAAATGCCAGCATGAAAGGGACCTCTGAAAAACTCTTCCAGAGATTACAATGAGTAAAACATCTATGTTAACTAAGAACTCCCTACACAATGCACAACACAACTAAGAAACCTGCTTATCATATCAAAGTACCTACAGGTGGGCAGTAGGGCAAACAAAGGAGAAAAAAAGGGGAGGTTCAGAGACATGGACCATTATCAGATAACCCTTAGAACACTACCACAAAAAGAGGGAGGAGAAGAAATGCAGCAAAAGAGCATTCTGGATCTCACTAAGTCTGAGGGAGAGAGAAAAAATGGCCCAGATGCAAGAGCATGAAACACTGCAACCAGACATTGGCCTCCAGGAGGTATAGACCAAATCTTCAAGGTGCAGCAGCCTGACTTTACTCTGGTTCCAAGAGGAAAAGGAGCAATAGGGATGATGAGGAGCCATAGTGAAACCTTGTTCTGGTCATAAAGGAGAAGAACTGAGGGGGCTGTAGGCATGTTTCTTGGCATACAACCAGCCCAGTCTGATAGACCAGCATACAGAACTGAATCCAAGGCTCAGGGCAGAGTCCTTGGGGGCAAACTGAGAACAGAAAAACATAATTATGCACATATGATTTGTGGAGCCCCATGGCCCCAGGAAGAAAGCAAAGGCTGGAATTCTGGCCACCTCTCCTCCCAAAACTCTGCCCACCCAGTATTAGCAGCAAACACCAACGAAACTGCAGCATTGAATGTCGGGTTAAGGAGCAGTATATCTACAAATAGAGGGGCTGTCGGAATGAGAAACCAGAGAAAGGGAGCTCAAAATAAATTTCAACAGAAAATAAAAATAAAAGAGATGGGGACAAACAACCCATCAGAGACAGAGCTCAAAAGAATGAATATAAAAAAGCTCAGGGAACTTATTGATAATTGCAACATTGAGATAGCAAGCATAAAGGAAGACATATAAACCACTATAAAGGACCAGGCAGAAATAAAGATCACATTAACTGAAATGCAGAATGAAATAAAAGGAGTAATCAGACTAGATGAAGCAGAAGCACAAAGCAGTAATTTGCAAGAGAAGCCAGCAGAAAACAATCAGAGCAACAAATAGAAAAAAGAATCCAAAAGAAAAACATTAGAATGGTTTGAGATTCTTCTGGGACAACATTAAGCACAATATTTCACCATAGGACTACCAGAACATGAAGAGGAAAAGGAAAGGATCAAGTACTTATTTGAAGAAATAATGACTAAAGTTTTTCCTAATTAGGTAAAGAAAATAGACATAGAAGCCCAGGAAACACAGAGAGTCCCAAAGAAGATAAATCCAAACAGGAAAACACTGAGACACATCATAGATAAAATGGCAAAATTTTAAAAAAGAGAAAATTCTAAAAGCAGGAAAAGACAAGTAGTAATTCATAAAAGGACAGCCATTTGACTCTCAGCTGATTTCTCACCAGAAACTTTGCCAGCTAGAAGTGAATGGCAGAAAATCAATGCAATGAAAACCAAGGATCTACAATCAAGGTTAATGAATCTAGCAAAGCTAGCATTCAAAATTGAAGAACAGATAAAGAGCTTCTCAGACAAGAAGAAGCTAAAGGAGTTCATCACCACCAAACCAGTATTATAAAAAATGTTAGAGGGAATTCTTAAAGATGGGAGGAGAGATGGGAGATTGGCTAAAATAAGGAAAAGGGATTAAGAAGTTTAGTTTGGTTCTTACAAGGCAATTATAATGGGGATATAGTGTGTAACATGGGTATATAGTCAGTAAGGTTGCAGTAACATTGTGTGGTATCACGTGGGTACTAAACTTGTTGGGATGATGGAAGGAGAGCTGGAGGGTGGGTAAAAAGAAGGGGGGAAATTAAGAAGTGCAAATGCGTAATCACAGAATAGACAAAGGGATGTAAAGTACAGCATAGAACATACAGTCAGTAACATTGTAATAACTGTATATGGTGTCACAGGGAAACCAGATATATCAGAATGAGGATTTAGTAAGTTATAAAAATGACTCATCACTGTGCTGCTGTACAACTGAAACCAATATAATATTTCAGGTCAAATTTAATTTAAAAATAGTTTCAAAAATATATATATATTTAAAGGAATTTTATTGTGATAAAATATATGACAAAATTTGTCATTATAACCAGTTTTAAGGATATAATTTAATGGCATTCATTGCATTCACACTATTGTGTGACTATTACCACTACTTGCTTTCAAATCTTTTTCATCACTTCTAATAAAAAGTCTATAGAGAGAGAAGAAAAGATGGCGACTGGAGAGGAGGTTCCTAAAGCCTCTCCCAGAAAACACAATTGAACGGCCATCCAGGAGTCAAGAAAGAGGACCCTGAGTGACAAACCAGCTGTTGAGAAATCCACAAATCGCAAGTAAACACCTGAAGGCTGGCGAGAAGGGGACGAGTCGGGGAGAGGGAAGGGAGCAGAGACGGACCACGCGGGATGCGATCCCTGCTGACTATTTAGAGCTGCGCAGTTTGGGGGAGGGGAGAGACACTGGGGAGCTGGGGATGGAAGGAGTTTGGGAGCCAGCCTCTGGAACTTTTGAGTGGTAGAAGGGCTGAGCGAGGACTCTGAACTGCAAAGATAACACCCCAGTTCTAAGCCCCCTGGAGACCTACACAGGGCTGCAGTTCCTGTTCCCAGACTGCTGCAAAGGTGACCCTGCTGTCTCAGGCCAGGCGCACAGCTTTGTACTTATGGAGTGGGCACTTCCTCGTGCCCCCCAGAGTTCCAAAAGCAGTGTGAACCTTTAGACAGCCAGGTACTGAAAGAGGGCTGGGAAGAAAGACTGATTTTCCCCAGCAAAGGGCCTAAAGCCTTTTGTTGGCCTCTCCCCAGGATATATGCGCATAGCCTCCAAACACAGTAGGAGATCAGAAACAAGAAACAAACAGCCCCCTCTCCCCCAAAACTTGACCCCCAGCACCACCTAGTGTCTTCCCTGCAGCAAGACACCACAAAAGCAATAATCTGGGCACTGAACATAAAGCCCTCATGTCAAAGAGGAAGAACCCAGCGGACAGGATGAATTCCTTAAAAATTAAAACTCCTCAGAAAGAACATGAAATTAACCCAGAAGACAGCTTGTTACGTCTGGAAGTGTCGAATTTAAGTGACGGAGAATTTAAAGCAGCCATTCTAAAGGCTGTGAGAGAAATGAAAACCTATTGGCAGAACACCATAGTGAGATAAATAACATAAAAAAGGATATAAACGACATAAAAAAGGAACTCTGTGAACAAAAAGAACAATTTAACAAAGAAATTCAAAACATAAGAAAGATTGAGACGGAAATACGAGAAAGAAATAATACCATAAAAGAAGTGAGAAATGAAATAACTGCCATAGGAAACAGGACCAACCAGATGGAGGAAAGAATTAGTGATATTGAAGATCAGAACATGGAAACAGCTCAGAAAGAGGAAGAGAGGGAATATAGAACCAAAAGGATTGAAAGAACTCTGCAAGAAATATCCGACTCCATGAGACAAAACAACATCAGG
>PVJL010007610.1:0-75894 GCA_004026885.1 Lyroderma lyra | reverse complement strand
ATGCTAAGTGAAATAAGCCAGACAGAAAAAACAAAGAACTGCATGATTTCACTCATATGCGGAATATAAAACTGAAAGCAAAGAAAAAAAGAAATGAACAAACAAATAACCCATGGACACAATCGATAGTTTAATGTTTATTTGGGGACAAGTGGGTTAGGGAGGGGAGAAAGGGGAGGGGGTGGGAGAGGAGGGGGGGGAAGCTAAATATAAGGTGATGGAAAGAGAAAAAAAAAAAAAAAGAGATTGAGAAATACAAATTGGTAGTTATGAGGATGTAGGGTATAACATGAGGAATATAGTTAATAATACTGTGATAACTCTGTGTGGTATCAGATGGGTGCTAGATTTCTTGGGGTGATAGATGGGAGGGTGTTGGATGCAGGGTGTAAAAGTGCAGGGATTAAGAAGTACATTGGTAGTCACACAGCAGTCATGGGAATGTAAAGTAAAGCATAGGGAATGATATGGTAGTAACTATGTACAATGCCAGCTGGGTATTAGACTAGTCAGGGGGTTTAGTTCTTAAGTTGTATAGATGTCTAACCACTGTGCTATACACCTGGAATTAATGTGTTATAATACTGAATATAAAAAAAAGAAGAGATGGTATATATGCTTATATACAATGGAATAATACTCAGCCTTAAAAAAAGAATAAATAAAATCTTGGCATCTGCAAAAAAAAAAAAAAGAAAAGTACGAACTTCCAATGGTAAATATAGTCGTGGGGTTGTAATGTACACCATAAGACTATAGTCAATAATATTTAATAACTTTGTGGGCTGAGAGATGGTAACTAGACATACTGTGGTGTGTGTGCTTGTGTGTGTGTGTATGTGTGTGTGTGTATATATATATATATATATATATATATATATATAATCTCAAATAACTATGATGTATACCTGAAAGTAATAAGATACTGTATACTAGTTACACACCAATTAAAAATTAAATCAATGCTTAGCAATAAAAATAAATGAACTATTTAAGCACATGACAATTCATACATACCTCAAAAACTTATGCTGACTAAAATAGGCCAATATAAATTATCCAAACCAAAGCAAAAGAGAAAGAAGAGTAAAAAATAAAAAAATAGAACAGAGAACCCAATTGCTGTGGATTGTATCAATGGTCTAACATAAGTATGTTGGGATGCTATAAAAAGAAAGAGAGAAAACTGGACAAATTTTGAGATAATGGCTGTGAATTTTCTAGAAATAATAAAAGACATGAAACGATAGATTCAAGAAGCAGAGAATTATAAATAAATAATGTTATAAAGAATTATAAATAATATTTATATTATTTAAAATAAATCATTGTTATAAGTAAAGAATTAAAACCAAATAACAAAACACACACACACTTAAGCATATCCTGGTTTGCTGAAAACTATGGATGCAGCAAATACAATTCTAAGGAGGAAATTTATAGCAACAGATATCTCTATTAAGAAAAAAGAAAGATCTCAAATAAGCAACCTAACTTTACACTGCAAGGAACTAGAAAAAGAAAACCTAAACCCAAAATTAGCAGAGGAAAGGAAATATCAAAAAGCAAAGCAGATAAATACAGGGACCAAAAAAAGCAATAGAAAAGATTAACAATACTAAAAGTTGTGTTTTTTGAAGGTAAATGAAATGGACAAATCTTTAGATAGACTAAGAAAAAAAGAGAGGTAATGAATAAATAAATGAAGGAGGAGACATTACAATTGATGCAACAAAAATAAGAAAGAATTGTCAAAGACTACTATGAAGAATCATATGCCAGCATATTGTATAACTTACAAGATGTGGGACATAAATTCCTAGGAACGTACAACTTACCAAGACTGAATCATGTGACTCAGTAACCAAAACATCTCCTGATAAAGAAAAATCGAGGACCTCATGACTTTACTGGTGAATTCTACCAAATATTTTAAGAAGAAAGTCTCTCAAACTCTTATTAAATTGAAGATTAGGGAGCACTTTTAAAGTCATTATATAAGGCCAATATTATTCCAGTACATAAGTCAGACACTACAAAAATAGAAAAAGAAAAAAAGGATGAAAGGAAAGGAAATTAGAGACCAATATTCCTAACAAACATAGATGCAAAAATATTCCACACAATACTAGCCAACTGAATTCAATAGTACATTTGCATTTCTATTTTCTGCCTAATGAATGATACCTGAAATGTCATCCTGAAGTTTATTATTTATCTATTGCTGCATAATAAATTACTCACAAATTTAGTAGTTTAAAACAGCACATATTTATTAATTCATTATTTCTGTGGTTTAGGAATTCAGGCATAGCCTACCTAGCTGGGTCATTAAATTCAAAATGTTCCATGAGGTTGCAATCAAAGTATCACATGGGGCTGCAACCATCTCTCAAGATTCAGTAGGGGAGTATTCATTTTCACTCAGGTGGCTCTTGTCAGGACTTGGGTTCTCACTGGGTCTTGGCCCTGGCAGACATCAATCCCCTGCCACATGGACATCTCCAACATGGCAGCTGTCTTTTCCTCACAGCAAGTAGTGGGGTGAAGAAGAGAGAAAGAGAAAATGTGTGAGAGAGAGCGAGAACCTAAAGTCAGACTCTTTTTGTAACCTAACCTCAGAAGTAACCTCCTATAACTTTTGCCATATCCTGTTCATTAGAAGCAAGTCCTTAGGTCCAGCCTACACTCACATGGAAGAGACTGCAGATGGACATGAGTGTAGGAAGGTAAGAATTATGGGAAGCTATCTTAGAAGCTGTTTATCACAAAAAGAGAGTGAGCCTTTAAGATAAAATCATAAATAAGGCTTAAAGTCCCTAAGAGGAATAACCACAGCACTTTATTATTCTTGAAGGCCCACTTTAACTACCACCTGATCTGTAAAACTTTTCTTGACTCTGCCTTTCACCCTAAAAGAAAGAGTCAATCATTCTCTTTATTTCCTATAGTGTGTAAGGCTAAGTCTATCCTGCCTGGCACGAATTCTGTTGGACTACAATAAATTGTTGGCATGCCTGTCCCGCCCCCAAAGCATGTGAGAGGTTCATAAGGGCAAGAGCTGTTACTTATTTATAGGCTGACCAGACGTACCATTTTAAACCGGACAGAAGACAATGGTACTGCCCCATTTCAAATGGTAGGTATGGTCAGCCTAGTCTCACTGGGTTAAATTCAAGGTGTCAGGAGGCTGACCATACCTACCATTTGAAATGGGACAATACCATTGTTTTCTGCCCTGTTTAAACCATATGTCTGGTCAGCCTACTTTAGTTTGCCCTTGTTTCATGAATATTTGTTGAACTAACTGAAACTATGACTTCTTGATCACTGAATATTTCTTGGAGAACGGACTGAGGATATTGAATGACTAACAGGTAAATGGGAAAAGTTAGGGTTAGAGCATTTAAAGAAACACAGCGTAGAAGTGACTGATGGCAGTTTTCAATCCAGTACCGGAGGTCTCCTATGTATTCCCTAGAGCCAGTCTGTTCTCTATGAGCCTAAACCTAAGGGACTGTAGCATAGGCTCCCTTAATCTCTGGTTTGCAGTTATGCTGTGTCAATGGGAGGCACCAGCAGGAAACCAAGGTAGGATACTCACTTCCTTGGTTGGATCCCTGCCAGTTTTCCATGGTTGCCTGTGTTCTACTACCAAGGATATAACTCCTGCTAACCCTTTCCCTCCATACAGCTAACCTCCTGCTGGCTCCTAGTAACTCTTCTCATTCCTGGTCTCTTGAGATCCATGTGTAGTCCTAGCTCCCCCGCTCTTACTGTCCCAAGTGTACAAATTTGCTCTTGCTGTGCTCCCTAATCCCTGCCTACACTTTTCAAATCAGTGCTTTTATTAATTTCTCCTCAAATTCCCCAGTTTGAGCTAGCCATCTATTTCCTAAGGGAATTCTGAACTTCAACACTAGCCCAATGGAGGGACAGTACCTATTCTGGAATTAACCATAGTAAACAAAACATAAAAAAAAATAAAACTGATATTGTTACTTTATAGGAACTCTAAAATTGTGAACAAAACAGACTGCTCCTTGACATCATGGAGATTATGACCAAGTGATTATCCCTTCAGTAATATCCAAAGATTTGTGTTTGGTTTGTTGGTTTTCACAGAATTGGTTTTTAAATGCTACTAGCAAGATTGAATGTGAAAAAGAAGTTTTTTAACAGCAGACAAATTATATCAGGCTAAGTAAAGAGAAGGGAGGTTCATTATTATCTGTGACTTGTGACAGCAAATGTCATAAGTGGCAACAGTCAATTCATTACATCATAAAAAGGAAAGTAAGAAAACAAACTGAAAGCCAGCCTAGAAAATTCCATGTAGGTGTAAGAGTGAGTCAGACGAGTATGGTAGAACATATGAATAAAAACCTGAAAGTTACTGAACACTCAGTGCCAGGCACGACTCCTAAATTCTTTATATCAGAGGTCCGAAACTCCCAGGACACAGACCAGTATTGGAATCTGCCACACAGCAGGAGGTGAGCAGTGGGCCATCAGGCGAAGCTTCATCTGTATTTACAGCCACTCCCCATCACTCACATTACCACCTGAGCTCCGCCTCCTGTCAGACCAGCTGCAGCATTAGATTCTTGTAGGAGTGCAAACCCTTTGTGAACTGAGCATACGAGGGATCTAGGTTGCACACTCCTTATGACAATCTAATGCCTGATGACCTGAGGTGGAGCTGAGGGGGTGGTACTAGCGCTAGGGAGAGGCTGCAAATACAGACGAACATTAGCAGAGCAGTTTGGATTGTACAGAGGCCATAATAAATCAATGGCTTGCAGACTCATATCAAAACCCTATCAGTGAGTTGTCAAATGACAATTAAGCTGCATCTGGTAGTAGGTTTTATAGTGGCAAGTGAGCTGTATAATCACCTCATTATATATTACAAGGTAATAATAATAAAATAATAATAAAATAATAAAAACAAAGTACACAATAAATGTGATGAGTTTGGATCATCCTAAAACTCATGGCCCTGCCCCTTGGTCAGTGGAAAAATTATCTTCCACGAAAGCAGTCCCTGGTGCCAAAAAGGTTGGGGACTGCTGTTTTACATTGTTCATTATACTTAATCCTCACAAAATACTCAGGGATAGGCACATATTACCCCAGCTTTAAAGAAGAGTGTACTGAGGCACAGACATATTAAGAAGCCTGCCCAAGCAAACACGGAATCTGGGAATGGGGAAATTGGTCATACGCCCAAGACCCTTTCTTTTAACCATGACTCTAAATTAAGGATAAAGAAAAACATTGAATGAACATAAGCCAAAGGTGTTTATTCACTGGCACTAAGAGGTAGAGAGCAGGACCTAGTTTTTGTTTCCCTATCATGTCAATTCTGTCCTTAGATTTGTAAGAGTTCATGCCAACTCTTGAGGTAAGAGTCCAATTTGAGTTTGAGAATCATGATTTCTCTTTTCCTGACTCTACTTCATGTCAGGGTAAAACACATGAAAAAAGAAGTTCCCCCATTTGCCCTTTTTAGTTTTCCCCCTTATTTCTAGGCCTACAATCATGTATCAGCAATGCTGTGCTCACACTGCTACAACCAAGGCCTCAGGAAAGCATTTCCTCTGGGTCAATTCCAAATAGACTCAACAATCAGTCAACACCTTTTGCACCTTCGGATTGTGAGGGACTTCTTGCTCTCAACCCCTTTAGGATTTGCACATTTTGTTTCTATTCACATCACTCATGGCCAGAAGCAAAACAAGCACCCTATCTCGCTCTTGGACTTGTGTAGACCTCACGTGTTCTTTCACTTTATGGCAGTGAGGGAAGAGTTTTGTTAACATGTAACAACTCTGGGTTACCTATTGTCCACCATGGCTATGGCTCAATTACCATTTATAAAGAGTTTAGAACCACAGCTTTTTTCATAATGCCACGGGATTAATAATAAGAAAATTGGCAAGAAATTGCAGTCTACAAGCTGCAACCAATATTATGTGATTTAATCCAGATGTGAAAATCTCTCTCCACCATCCTGTGCCCTCCACAGTATAGGTGTGTGACCTCGGTGAAGGCAGGACCAGTAATTACATTTATTTGGAGACATATGGTCTCTGCCTCCCTCCCCACTCCCATATTTTCCCACTTTCAGGGAAAGAGTGATTTGGAATATATTTTTACACTTACTAAAAAGGATATGGAAATAAAACTTTAATTACTGGAAAAGTTATTAAGAAAAAAGTATCTTTTATTCTTCCAGAGCCATGGTTTTATTTTTTTGTTTTTTGTTTTTTTTAAGGACAGAACTGTCTTAGATTTCTTCAGTTGCCACAACCCCAAGAATCAACGAAAACCTCACAAATTGGGCAGAGTCCCTGCCTGCCCATCACAGTGGTCACTTAGATTGAGGGATGGAATGTTCTAAGACATGGCTCATCTGTCTGACAGTTTGGACCTAACTGGGCTAAAGAAAAAGTAATCTTTTTTCCAATTGTCTTGTACTCGTTACCATGACTGCACAACAAATCACCCTAAAACTTACTGGTTTAAAACAATAATAATCATCTATTATATCTCTCACAATTTTGTGGGCCGGAAATCCTACAGCAACCCACATGGCCTTCTAACTTGGGGACCCTAATAAGGCTGTAGTTAGACATTGGCCGACGCTGGGATTGTACTGAGGATTTTTTCACTCGCGTGTTTTTGTTGTTGTTGTTTGTTTGTTTGTTTTTGGTTGGTTTCCTGACTGGGAAGTGAACCCAGGCCGCAGTGAGATCACTGAAACCTAGCCTCTAGACCACCAGGGAACCCCCCTTCACTCACATGTTTTAATACCTGATCTTAGAAGATGGGAGGTTCACCTAGCTGGGGCTCCTTGGGCATCTCTCTTTTTTTTTTTTTTTTTTTTTTTTGCTTTTTGGTATGTGGGTAGCTCCCTGGCTGCGAATCGAACCCAGGCCGCAGCACTGACAGCGCCAGCGCCCAAGCCTTAAGCCACTACACCATCAGGGAACTCCCCGGGCATCTCTCTTGATGTGTGGTCTCTTCACGTTACCCAGGAGCGGGGCTTGAGGGTAATTGGACTTTTTACATGTTGACTTAATGCTCTGAAGGTGCATGTCCCAAGAGAAACAGAGCCAGGCTAGGAAGACATAATGTCACTTCTGGTGCACATTATTGGTTGAAGAAATTATAATGCTTCATCTAGGTTCAAAGAACAGGGAGAGGGTATAACCTGCCTCTTGCTGAACATCTATCAATGTCACATTGTAAATGAATGTGTGGGATAGTTATCTTGAGGAAACCATTTGCCCCATAACTCCAGAAGCTCTATCTCCGAAAAAAAAAAAAAATCAGTAGCATCCTACTCATAATAGCTGCTTTTTAATATCCAAAATCAGAGCCAATTGATTAACTAAGGACTTCTAAAATCAGAAATAGAGTTTCAGTTTTTAGAATGCAGGGTCAATCTAATTGGGAGCCTATACAGAGTCAAGCTTAATACCCAATCAGAGACCTATGAGTTTGCATGGTCATGTAAGGAGCATGACTATTATAGAAATGGCAAATAAATTAATTCTTTCAGCAACTCGTACTCATTTGTGTCAGCTACTGCCATATGTTAACCTAAATATGATCATTATTAATTAAGCAAACATTTATTAACTCTCTAATGTATCAACACTAGAGAGTATTATCATGAGGAAGAGAAGACTAACTCTGTTTAATTTCCTGGAAGCAGGACAATAGGGACTTGCATTCTAAACTCGATGCTCTTTCTACCAATCAGCTTTATTTGTATGAATTTTGCAAAATAGCATGATGTAACACAACTTGTTGGAAAGACTATAAGTCCTACATAAGTTTGGAAAAGGGATTGATGAGAAAAGACTGGGCACTGAGAGATAGTCAGCATTTTTTCTGTAGAACTACAGGGTGGAACTTGAAGCAGGAACTAGAGTAAAGGGCAGATATGCAGAAATGAGTACAGGCAGGAGAACACAAACAAAGGAACAAAGACCAGTGTGTGTATGGTGTGTTCTCAGAACAAATAGTAGATACCACATAATTTTTTGAGTGTGATATCATCATTTCAGTATTTTCTTTTTAAAGCAATAGTCACATATTCCCCATCAAGAAATGAAGTTCCTTTAAAAATTTATTTGGTAGAAATGAGTACCTAAGTCATGATGAGAATAGACATAGCTGTTTTATGAGAAAACAAAATGAAAGACCATCACAATGTTCTGAACTAACAAGCATTGATGAATGCTTAGGTTTTTGTTTCCTTTATTTCTCAATGACATCTGTTTTCACAGTGATATCTATTGCTCTACATAATTTACTTAAAACACAACAAACAAGATATTACACTCCTAAGAAGAAGAGTAACTAGAAAAATAATAGTTATTCTGTCCTAAGTGATCTATATGTGAATGTCACGACTTCATTTCTATAAAGACAAGAAAAATCTGTACAAACCAGTTTGGATAATAACAAAATTGATTACTATTTATTGAGAATCTATGTTATATTAGGTTCTTTTTATAAAATAACTCAATTTTAAACTATAACTTTAAAGTAGCTATCTTAATTTCCTTTTATAGGTAAAAAAACTCAAGTATAGAGAGGTTACACAGGCTACCCAAACTACCAGTTAGAAAGCATCAAGGACAGTATTTGAACCTGAGGCAGTGGGCTTACTCCAAGACTGTGTACTTCAATATGGAAAAGTCAATACTGTGAATCACTGTCCCCATAGAGGAGTAATTTTCATGAATGCAGTCAACTCTTACCTCCTGCAAACAGCAATCCTAAACCCAATGACCAACATGCTTCCCTTTACTAGCTATGTAGACTTGGGTAAGTTAGTTAACTTCTTTGTGACAAAGTTTATGTTATTAAAATTAAATGAAATAATTCATATAAAATAATTGTAAAAATGCCTGTACTATAATAGATGATCAATAAAGATGCTATTATTACTAATATTACTCTTACTCTTACTCTTGTAAGACTGTGTACATTACCAGTACTATATATTTATAGGATAACTAGCTTGTGTTAGAGGTACAGCATGATCTAGGAGAAAATCAGAACCTTCCCAGGAAAATTAAGTGTGATGTATTAACAAATTGAACCAGTCAATTGTAATTAGCCTTCAGTACTAGCTCTTCAAAGGGCAGGCACTACAGAAAATAACTATCCGTAGAATTTGTAGTTCCTCCTTGCCATCCAATAGTATAATGAGCTGATTTATCCTTGGAACCAACTGTGATTCCCCATAATGTATCTCTCTTTTTATCATGTGAGCCGACTTGAAAGTGTTATGCTAACTAATACAACCTATAATGAATCATACCTTATTCTATGAAGCTCTTATCTGTGAATTAAATAGAAATGTCATCAGACACTGAATACAAATATACGTAACATAGATTTGCACTTGATGAATTCACTGTCTAGTAAGAAAAACAGGCATGTGCTAAAGGTAACATTTGTTGAGATCTATATGTCACATACTGTGATAGCCACTTTGTCCACATTAGTTCATTTAATCTTTATAACAAACCTGTTAGAATGGTACTGTAATTATTATTTTCATTCTACTGATAGGCAAACTATATAAGACTAAGAAAATTTCTTAACACTTTTGAATCAAATATGCAAAGATATTGAGAAATGTGCTGAAAGTCAAATAATTAAGTGAGAAAGGTTTTAATCCCAGGCAATGTGACCATGGAACTGAAGTACCGATTCAATCCTGAAATTCAGCATGATGAATGTTATTGCATAATAGAGTACAAACACAAAGAAGGACTGGCCAGGTTTACTGCAGTGAGGACATCCAAAACCTTTTCTTGGAAGAGTTGATTCTTGAGCTGAGTCTGAAAGAATGAAGAGTTACTGACTCATAAGGCCTCATATGTCTTGCTAAGGAGCTTGTATCTGCCCAAAATACGGTGAGGAGCTAAGAGGAATGAGAAGGTCAGGCTCATGTTCTTCCCACATTTCCCTAATAACTTTTCTCAGAAAATACCCAGACCTGCTCTATGGTGCCAAACTCTTCGATTTTAGGACACCATAGAAAGCGAATTCCTTTGTGTAGACTTTCTGGAAGGAACCTATTTGTTCTGAACTCTTTGTGCTTTTTTTTTGTTTTTGTTGTTGCTTCTTTTTACTGTTGGCTCTCTGAGAAAACATTCCAAAATGTTACCATGTCAGTAGCCAAATCAGACCTGTGATGAGAACAGCATGCTATATTAGTAATAGAAAAACAAGACTGTAAACTCTGTTTCAAAGATTTGATGTTGCTCTTGGCTTGTAAGTGGGGAAAAGGCTTGAAGCTGGCATATGAAATACTCAAGTCTAAATGTTGCCTCAAACATAACAGGGGAGCAAAGTTAGACCTGAAATAAGGATCAAGACTGGTTCCCATAAGAGCGTCTGACCCATAACAGACATTCAGTAAATATACATGAAATGAATTAAGGCCAAGAAAGACCTCTCTTTTCTCACTGTACTGGGCCCAATGGTTATAGATTTCTTAGCACGTTCTCCTGTGATTTAGGTTGAGGAGAATCAGGCAGGTGAGCAGAAGGCAAGGTAGAACTTTTATCAATAACCTGCTCATCCAGAGTTAGCCTTCCCATTGTCTCATTCATGAAATTGCAAGTAAAGCCAAAAGAGTTTTTCACGAGGCCAAAGGTTAACAATTGTGCCTTGCCAAAAATGTGGTTACAGTCACATTTGGCCGAAGTGGTGAAGATTATCAGAGTAGGCTGGATGTTGTCGTGTACCAATAAAACCAGCATTCAGGGTTTGTTCACAACACGGACCATTGGAGTTTTCTGTGCTTGGCACACTGTAGGCATTCATTGTTCAGTAAAATGCTTGTTTACTGAAATTATAAAGGAGAGAGGACTATGCAGTGTTCAAATGAAACTACCAATTTAATATGCTTGGCTGTGTAATTTTACTACAGCAGATAATTAGGAACGAGTGGAATGAACAAGGCTGAGTGTTGCAGGTGACATTGATATCAGGCAGGTAATATGTTAACTTGGCCCCTTGTAGTATGACATGAAATAAGTTGCTTGGCTTTAGTAAGTCCTTTTTCTCTTTAAAATGTAAATAATTCAACTTGTATTATAATGTCTTTTGAAGATTAAATTAGCCAAAGTAAGTAAAATAGATACTTGTTAAACTCCAGGGAGCTCGAGGATATTTAGTTAAAGGGACTGACCCCTAAGGACAGGGCTAATAATCTCCAAGGACTCACTAATGACACCACATGAGTTTATTCCTGGCCATCATTCCTTCTGATTCATTAGTTCCATTATGTACCTTGCTAAATATTTTGCCTCTCACCTCTGCCTAAAAAAGTCATCACATGTTGTGCGATAAATCAATACATTTAATTATGACTTCAGCCCTTCAAGAAAAGTGCAGTTACATTCAAAATGTTCTAAGAAGGTAGTAGGTAATATTTTTAAAGATCCTTGTGGAATAAAAACATTTTACTGTAGATCAAGTGGTCAGTCCTGATGTATGTGGACAATTCACTTGCTAAAATACTGAGATCCTCGATGAGGTTAGATCGATCCACAAAATGTTCTGGTGGTAGCTGTGCTTCATTTGCTCTTGGAGAAGTTTATTCGTAGGAAAGGCAGTGGGTTCGGATTGAAGGAAACTCTGTACACAGGAATGTTTTGCTGAGATGAACTAAACATTGAAGAACCAAGGCACGGGCTCCTGAAAGCTGGACCAGGGTGTGTCCTTCAGAGCGTGGCTTTGCCTAGAGCAGTGCCATCTGGGTCTCAGGTAACAGAGGGCCTCTTGACCTCCTCCAGCAGGAAATCCTGCGTCCAGCAGCACCCTGCTTCCAGACACTGCCCGGGAGCAGCCTGACTGTGTTCTTTCTTCTCCCTTCCCCACGGAAAAGAGACCCAGAGCAGACTTTTCCTTCACAGCCTGAATTCATTAGATTTTTTTTATTTCTTTCAACCGTGCTGTGGAGGTTGAATTGCTCTCATTCATAGGCTAACTGCAGACCAAGAGAAAGAGACAGCAAGATCCAGCTATCACACCTAATAAAATGTGTCCGCTGGAAATCAGGAGTGAAATTTGGATGAAAGATCCTAAATAACAAGGGTCTGCAGGAACCTGCACTGGAATACCAACACTTTTTACAGGTTTGGGGTGTACAGATGCTGTTGGTTTAGTATTAAAAAGAAACCAAACCAAACCAAACCAAACCCCCTCCTTACTGTTGATCATCATTTCATTCTAGGTTCCAGCAAGCTTTTGTTTTGTTTCGTTTTAACTCCAAACCAACCACTTGTCCACGCTCTTTAAGAAAGAAAGTGAATTGAACTTAAAGCTGGACCAGAGGCAAGGGCTTGAGAACCGGATTGGTTTCAGCCAGAGCCCCACTGCCCTCGCTCTGAGCCATCGCTTCCCAGCACTGCTCACCAGCACTGTTCGTAATTATCTGCTGTCATGATGCTATTGCTTTTGGCAATAAACACTTAGCACATTGCTACTGGTTTTTGCCAAGACGGCATGCCCCACTCAGATTTATGGTCTAAAAGATGCAAGTCTCACTTTCAAACCACAGTTCATTCCATAAAAGAAAGTGATTATATTAAAAGCCACCTCCCTCCCTATGTCTACCTCCCCCTGCCTTTTCCTCAGATCCCACATGAGTGGCAGAAGGCACAACTGAAAAGAAGAAGCTTTATATGGTGAAAAAGCAGAGGCTTAATGGGATAGGAGTTTGAAATCTGATGAGAGGTCCAGTTCTCCTGTTAGGATATGCTTTCCCTTGTTCTTCCAAAAATAAACCAAAGGCAAAATTATAAATAAAATAGCATTTTCCCATTAACACCATCTTCTATTTGTGCTTTTTAGCAACCCTATTCATCTCCTCCCAAGCAGCCATCTTATCCAAGTCAACCTGGCGGAGAACACAGCAGGCTTTAGAATAAGATGTACGTGGGTTCCAATTAAACCTCTTTGAGTCTCAGTCATTTTATTGTTGAATAAGCTAATAGCTGGCGTAACTCAAAGACCCGAGGTTCTCAAGTAATTTAACTCTGCAAACATTTATGGAATGCCTACTAATGCAAAACACAGAAGTCAATACAGGGAATAACAAAAAAAGAGAAAGACTTGGGCCTTGCCCTTATAGAATATGTAGTCTGGTGTGGAAGACAGACACACACAAATAATTTTTAAAGTTTGGATTCCAATAAATTTCAAAATAGAAGTTGAACCAAGAGTCATGTGGGAGTTCTGTTGGAGAAGGAGATGAATTCCAGCTTGAGAAATATAGGGACTTTTCTTGTAGGAGGTATGTTCAAGTTGAATCCTTAAGGGTGAGTTTTGGGAATAGCATGAGCAACTTAAGACCCACTAGCTAAAGAACAAACAGTGTTTTTGGAGAGTAGCAAGTAAAATATCATGGCTGTCATATACGTTACAGGTTGAGAATATATGCCATAGTGACAAATAAAATTATAAACCAAGTTGAATATAAATAGCTGAGGATTTGCTGACAGCTTGGGCAACCTGAAATTTTTTTCTTGTAGTAGAAATTCAGAGTAGATCCTGAAACAAGAGAGTTACGAATTTTTATACATGTTACGTAGACCACTCTGCAAATAGATTTGTACTAGAGCCAGAGAGAAGTCGATAGCAGGCTGGCCAGTTAGAAAAGGTGCACTATATAACTTAGGTCCACAGTAACACAGAAACAGCAGTCAGAGGTTAATGAAGTGACAGAAGGAAGGAACAGATGGCAGGGACATTTAGAAGCAGAGACAACAGGGCTTGGATTCTTCACAAAGTGTAGAGGGTTCCAGAGAAGGAAAAGTTGAAGATTAAGCTATTTATCCTGGAAGACGGGAAGGGTGGTGATGCCATCAGTGAAATGGGTGAGGAGTTTGGTTTGGGGCTCGCAGTAGAACAAATAGACTACCCGCACGCCTTTCGTGACCTTGGGCAGCTTTAAACCATTGACGTAAGAAATGTCCAAACCTGTAGAGAATTTTTATGAGTTTTTTTGAGACAAGCTGACGACAATTGCCAGGAAGCAAAATATCAATGGATTGAGAAAATGTTTCTGAGAATGGCAGTTTGGCAGCTTAGGGACTGGGGTGGGGGAGGAGGTAAGGGGAGTCAAATATATGGTGACTCTGGTGGTGAGAACACAATGCAACACATAGACGAGGTATTATAGAATTGTATGCCTGAAACCTGTGTCATTTTTACTAATCAAGGTCTCCCCAATAAACTTAACAATAAAAAATGAATCAAAATAAGATACGTAAGGTGGGTTACATGGAATCTATTGGTGGTCCATTAAGGGGGCAGGAGAAAGCAAAGCAGGGAAATCTCTGGAATTGCATACAAAAGCGAAATGGAGAAATAGATTGGTGGGTACAGGATAGTTAATAATGACATTTACAGCATAGAGATGGTATTCAGGGAAGAAGATCACACTGAAAGATTCTGTCATGTGGTGCTCTGGTGCAGAGGCTGTGCCTTGGAGGGTCTGGAAAAGAAGATCACTCTGACATTTCAAAGGTATGTTATCTTAGATCCAAAAAGACAATAGGCAGGCTCACTTCAAGTAAAGATTGACCTTTGGTAAGGAAGCTACAGGCCTAGGATTTGACTACTGACCATAACTGGCTTTTAGTTAGGAAGTTTTATGTTCAGAGCATCTATGTGGTTACTTTCCATCTCTGAAAATGGAAGGCCCACCATTACAGGCCTTCCCTGAGCTTGTCAGGTTTAGATTGTGGCCCCCTTTTCATCCAAAAAAACTCACTGGGCCACAATTTCCTCATCTGTGAGATAAGCATCACAATTTATGTCGTGATTGCCTCATTGGGTTGCTGTGAAAATCAGACAAGGTCATGAGTATGGCTGTATTTTTTCAATTGTCAAATCCATTCTCATATAAGGGATCAATAAAACCATTCAATCCCTTATTCTACCTGTAGTGATAACTCTATAGTTTAGCATGGGGTTTCCCACATATTGCACAACACCCTGACCTATAAGAAGATGAGTTTTTAAGAAAATAAATCTCTAGAAAATGTTCCCTAAATATCACAATTTTCCATCTGACCCAGTAGTCTCTAATCTTTTAGTGTTATACTGAAGTGTTCTGGAGAGAATCAGTTTCACTTATGATTTTGACCAAAATGTTTTCAAAATGAAAAAGAAGAACAAAAGCCATTGTTATGGAAGCCTGAAAGGTCTTCATTTCCAGCAGTTGACTCATATGTGTGACTTCAGTCTTTATTGAGCAGCTTAGGGTATGAATAATGCCAGGCACGAAAAGGGGTCTGGACTGTGAGAATGAATTAAGTTCATTAACACAAATGCTACCAAACCTTCCTTACAAATGTTAACAATAGGTGAATCTGGAGGAGAGGCATTTGGATGTTTCATGGCTAATCATGATGTCAGGTACAGTTGGCCTACACATTTGTGTGTCACCCTTACGTGTCTTCATAGAGTTGTCAGTGGTCTGTCATGATTAGTATCTTTGCTTGAGTTGCTGGGAATCCTTAGATCGGTAAAAGCATCAGAGAAGATGCAATATCCTTCTGAGAAGATGCAATCTTGGTACCTGACTCCCTGCTGGAAATGCAAGCCCCTGATTGAGAAAGGGGTGTGTGAGTTGATGCTACTCGCAGACATCTAGTTAGGGCATGGAGACTCTTTGTCTTTAGTTTAATTACAATTTTACAATTATCGGGGGTTCCCTGGTGGTGTAGTGGCTAGACTTTGGCGCTCTCACCACCGCGACCTGGGTTTGATCCCCACTCAGGGAACCAACCAAAAAAAAATTTACAATTTTATATACATGACATTTTCTTGCCACATTTATGTACTTGCATATATATATATTCAGTCTGTTTATTTATTTATTTATTTATTTATTTATACCTGACTTTGTTTTAGAAGGAAATAAGGCAGATTTAAAACTAATATTAAGGGTAAAGTAAATAGACGAAAACATTGGAATAAAAGGATAGTAAGTGTTGTCGACTGAATGTGTCCCGCAAAAATTTATACATTGAAATCTAATCTTCAATGTGATGGTATTTGGAGGTGGTGCCTTTGGGAAGTAATTAGGTAAGGAGGGTAGATCCTTCCTGAATGGGATTAATACCTTCATAAGAAGAGCACCAATCTATCACTAAGCTAGCTCATTCTCTTTCCACCATATGAGAATATAAAGAAAAGTTGTCGATCTGCAGCCTGAAAGGTGGTTTTCACCCAAACCCAACCATGCTGGCATTCTCATCTAGGACTTTACAGCCTCCACAACTGTGAGCAATATATTTCTGTTATTTATAAGCCACTCAGTTTCTGGTAACTTGTTATAGCCACCTGAGTTGACTAAGACCCTAAGAGAAAACAAATAATAAACCTGGCAATAGTACCAAGAAAAACAAACCACTGCGTGTTCTTGCAAGAGTTGCCACCTATTTCTGGCTTTAGATTTCTTGATAGCCAAGGTAAACATGAAAGTACGATCAATGTCTTCATTCAGGAAGCATGTAGCTATTTGTTGAGATAAGTCTCTACCCAACTTTCTGCTATGGATCTTATAAGGGCAACACCTTGGAATACAATCTCTTCATTGTAGTTATTACAGAAAGTTTCATCTGATTGTGTTTATGATAATTTTTCTCAATGAATGAGGGTCAGTGTGCTAATACTGAGGTACCACAGTTCAGTGTCTATAAAGATCATTTTTCACTTAGCATGATAATCTGAAGGTCCATACATTTTGTTGCAAACAGCAGTATTTCATCTTGTCTTATAGCTGAGTAATATTCCATTGTGTATGTGTACCACAGCTTCCGTATCCAGTCATCTATAAAAGGGCACCTTGGCATGCTAAGTGAAGTAAGCCAGACAGAAAAAAAAAACACCCAAGAACATTGTGACTTCACTCATATGTGGAATATAAAACTGAAAGCAATAAAGAAACAAAATACATGGACACAGTCAATAGTTCAGTGGTTACCTGAGGGTAAGGAGGGAGGGGGTGAAAGAGGAGGGGGGGAGTCAAATATATGATGACAGAAAGAGAGCTGACTCTGGGTGGTGAACACACAATGCAACATAAGAGACGATGCACTGTAGAATTGTATACCTGGAACCTATGTAATTTTTGCTTAAGCAATGTCACCCAATAAATTTAACAGTAAGAAAAGAAAGATAATTTTTGAGCCAATTGACAAAATTGGAATTCATACTATAGATATAAAAATACTGTGTCAAAATTAAATTTACTTAAATTGATTGCCTGTGGTAATGTAAGAGAGTATTTTTGATCCTCATGAAATATACACTGGCATATTTAGAAGTAAAGGGACATGCTATGCAACCTAGGCTTATATGGGGGGAAAAAAGAGAGCAAATGATAAAGCAAATGGGGCAAAATGTTAACAATAGGTGAATCTGGGTAAAGGGCATTTGAATGTTCAATGTACTATTCTTATTCTTGCACCATTTCTAGGCATTTGAAATTATTTCCAAATAAAACATTTTTAAAAGAGTACCTTTCATTGGAATTGAAATGCAACGCTTGTTTAAAAAAAGTATAAAATCCAAATTAGCTGACAATGATTTCATGAAGTAGGAGTATATGACATGATAGTGTCTTGATTAAAGCTTCATCAGTAGAAGACCTATTCTGAGATTTGTTTGCTATGATCCATACCTGTAGGCATAGCCATCTTGATAGACTGGCCAGATGCATCATTTTAAATGGGACAGAAAATAATGGTATGGTCCCATTTTAAACAGTATGTATGGTCAGCCTACTGACACCTTGAATTTAATCCAGTGACACTAGGCTGACCATATGTACCAGTAGCATTGCTTTCTGTCCCTTATAAAATGGCACAAATGGTCAGCCAACATCTTGATCAATGGGGAAAAAACATTTGGCCAAACTTGTGTCGAGCTACAATTTGACTTTCCTAAATCAAAGTCCAAAGGGAAACATCAATCACATAATCCAAAAGACGAGCACTATTGATCATTTAGCCCTTCCTGGTGGTGATAAAGGTGTTGATATCAAACAGGCTTAAAAAGAATTTGAAAAGTAAAGGGAAAAAATCTAAAGAGAAGTAGATGCAATAGTGCATTTAGGAAGTTAAAGAAGTAACAAATACGATTTTGATTTGTAAGAAAAAATTACTACTTTTCTTTCCCTGATCTGTTTGCTTAAGTCAAGACTATACCATATACCATATTTTACCATGTATAATGAGCACTTTTTTTGCCCAAATTTGTGAGGGAAAAATAAGGATGTGCATTATACGTGTATAGTACTAATTTTGTATCTATATAAGTGTTTTTAATTCTTTTATTTATGCTTATGAGTTAAAAGTGTACCTCTTGAAATCAATAACAACATCTGTATGCAGGATAATCCTGGAATAGGATAATCTTTGTTTACTGTTAAATTTATTCTTGTGTTTTGTAATTATTTCTTATATAAAATTTTTGGTACCATAACATGTTTAAAAAAGTAAATGCTAAAATTCTTTTATAATCCAAAAAACAAGTACCAAAATATAAATGAATAAAAATTTGAATTCAAAAATTAAAACAAAAGACTTTTTCCCTGAAAGTTTGGTCCAAAAATGTGGGTGCCCATTACACACAAGTGTGCATTATACAAGTCAAAAATATGGTATAATGAAATATAAAATAGCTGAAAACATTTACAACCGCTGTAATGACCTTATGCAGTTTTTAAAAAAAAATTTTAGTTCTTTATTTTTATTACAAAACTGATACATTTGCAATGCAGACATTCTAGAATACAAACTCAAAATTATAACTGCTCATAATCTTATTGTTTAAATATTTTGTATGCATGTAAATTTACAAAATAGAATTATTTTAATGATATAGTATGAAAATTTGCATTGTAAACTTCATATGAATTCCTTTCTATAAAGGTTTATTCTTTAATTAGCTGGATGTGATGCTTAATTGTCACAATTTATTACTCTTCATTTACTGCAGTGTAAAATATTAGGCAGGCTGGTTGTACATGTAGAAACTTAGAAGATAATGTAACTATGGTAATTTTATAAATTTCATATGTAATATATTTCAGAGGAGAAAATCCTTTTGGAATTACTCAAATCAACCATGAAGAAGGCCAATAAACTATAGTTGACCCATTTAACTTCTATGCTTCTGTTTAAACAAAACAGCTGGTGGTGGGTGATGGGACTTTATTACCTTACTGAGATTTTTTTTCCCCAAGTTAAGTAACATCAATGCTGGCAAAATTAAATGCAATTCAAACTTTCTTATGAAACCTTTTCCAGTGAACAGAAATTCCAGCATTGAGTTTCCTTTCTGGTCTGGATTTTTGGTAAATTTAAAATTAGAGATAGATGATAAATAGGAAATGAAAGCATAAATGGAGAGAACTAAATCCCAAAAGTTTAGTAAGTTCCTTGATTCCAGAATGCCTGGTTAATATTGAGCAAAGCAAGAAAGGTTTCAAATAATCTATTATTTCTATCAGGGTTCTTAAATGCTTTATCCATGAAGGTTAAGGAAAAGAAAACAGTAAGACCCCTTTTTAGTCAGGGAATAATTGCTACCTTCTCAGACAACCCGGCTGTTCTTTAAAGCCAACCACGCATTTACGATTACAGTCATTTAAGGTAAAATGGGGTGTTTGCTTTACGAGGAAGCCAAGTTGGAAAAAAGCAAGTTGTGGGAATGTTTCTACAACACAACTTCATGCAATCTGGAAATAAAATGTATTCCAGAGGACTCAAAGAGATATATTAGTTTGGGCTGAAAAAAAGAAGCAAAAAAGAAAAATTGCGGTGGCCAGAGACAAAATTATGTGACTTTATTTTGGAGACAAATAATACCTAAATAAGTGTGCCTTTCTTACTTTGAAAATCCCTGAGAAGGCCTTAGTGTTTACAAATTCCTAATTCCCTTTCCTTAATCTCATCTGTTCAGAGGCTATTCCTCAAAATTACTAGGTTTCCTTGCTGATCTTTTTCTCTTAGAATGAACAAGAGCTAGTAGGATGAAAATTTTTGAAAGAATTGGATTGTCTTGCTGATTCCTCCTTCTTCTGATCACATTTCCTATGAAATTCCATTTCCCTAAACATCAGAAGGCCTGCCATCAACCTGCCAATGCCTTAGACACGGGGTCTCTGTTTACCATCAAAAATAGATTGGGGATCTCAGAGTCCCAATAGTATGAGTTTGGGACTCATGCTAAGGAACAATGAGAGGAAACAGCTTAACCAGAATCCTCACACCTACTAAAATTCTGAATAACTAATGAGTGCTCTTGAAAAATAATATGCCTTGATCAGCTAACGTCCTTAAAAAACTTTCCGTCCCTAAGGTTCTAAAGAGAGACTTTTTATCCCAGATTCCTGTAAACTAAATAGGTAACATCTACTTCATGCATGGGAAAACCAGATCCAAGTAAGGTCTTTATTTTTGAAATCCTATTAAAGAATATTGGTATCCTAAAACCTGCAGGGAGATTATAGACTTAGCTCTTTAATTTCACAGTTGAAGAACCTAAGTTCCAGAGAGATTTATTATGTTGTCCAAGGTCAGTGACAAAGTGTGTGCCAACTGAGTTTAGAATGCAGGTCGTTGCTTCCCCTATCAAACAGATTTCCTGTAATATCTTGCTGCCAAACTGGGGATTTCTAACAAGATTACAAAATATAGAGAATTAGAAGATTTTAACATAAGGCAATACAGATGTTTGGAATATAGCCTTCAAAATACTTCTCAATAATCCTTAGACTGAGTATATTCTGATTGGACTGGAAAGTATGTACGAATCTGAAATATGATTATCTTCTCTGAGACTAATTTGTTAGTTGGATTTACTGTTTTATCCAGTTTGATTTAGCATTATGTACTCTTTGAAACAGTTAATTTAGAAAGTTTATTGTATCAATTGCTTAATCAGAATAGCACATAGTTTCTTGATTACTTCCTATTTTATCCAGAGAAACTAGATTAGAAAATGAACACAACTATGTGAAAAATTTAAACAAATATATTTGTAGGTTTTACATCAATAGTCTAATATCTTAGGTGAAAAATTCCTACTGATATTATAAAGCAAATCAATTATCCATTTCATG
Source organism: Lyroderma lyra (assembly GCA_004026885.1). Lineage (NCBI taxonomy): Eukaryota > Metazoa > Chordata > Mammalia > Chiroptera > Megadermatidae > Lyroderma > Lyroderma lyra. The sequence goes on along the minus strand of PVJL010007610.1, from coordinate 54,707 downwards.
TGTAGTAGAGTTTTGGCTAATACAGATATTTTGAGAAAAGATGATACATTTATTTCTTTTCTAATTTTTATATATTTTATAAATAAAATTTAATAATAAAGGAAATGGAAGGAAGGAAGGAGAGAAGGGCCTAAAGCTACCTATAATCTATACTGTGAACACTGTAACTCTAATTTTTATATTTTCTTCTCTATATGAATAGCTTTATATTTGTGAACATGAACAAATACCATTTTGATTCCATAGCAAACATTAAACATTTCCTTATAGACATAGGCATTGTTACAGGTATCATAATTGGATGGGTACCATGTTTAGAAACTCTTTGTAGTTTAGCAAATTGAAGAACATGGATCATCCAAAGCTCTTTACTATAGGGAATTTTATTTGTTTTTCAGAAAGTTTAGAAAATGCTAGAGCTAAAAGTAAGAGTTTAATAAACATTTATTGACCAAATGATAAAATATAAGTATTTAAAAGTAGAAGTTAAATGTATGAATGTCAGTTTATTGAAACCGTAAGTCAGTTTATTGACTCCTGAGAGAGAGAAAAAAGATCTATTAAAAAATTATCTGCAAGCTGAAGAAATACGTTTAGTGTGCTGCAATTGAGATATGCATTGAGAAAACAAAATACAATAGTGTGGAGAAATCAAATAAATTAATAAATATATATTGAGTATCTACTGTCTTATAGGTACTACCCTGACCTTTATGCAATAGCTAGTGTTGTCATTCAACAGTCAAGTCACTTAACCAATACTAGGGCTGTCTGGAAAGTATCCAGCCATGTAATATGAAAAATAGAGGCATTTATGGCTGGATTTTTTCCGACAGCCCTCGTATGTATTAATTATCTGAAATGTGCTTTTTGCCCTAACCTTCAAGGTTCAGTTTAAAATCCAGGTACCTGTTGGCACTTAATAAACACTTAGTGAATGAATGACTATATACCTCATAACGGTCCTCACTGGCTCGAATGTTAGCATTATACTAAATTATAGATCTCAGATAAACAAGAAAACTCTGCTTGAGCCAAAGCTCTCTTCACTGGACCTCTTCACTTTAGGAAGTTAAAATACCATGGTTCTTGTACTCGTTAGCTAACAACTAGTTATGTAAACTCACTGTGTTATGTAAGTTATTTAGATGTTGTTTTTCTTGCTGTTAATTGTTGGGATTGTTTTGGATAGAAGAGTAGACCACATAGCAGATGTTCAGGCAATAAATTTAGTGATATGTTAGTAACTTGCTTTTTTTCTATCTTATAAACAACCAGCCACCCTAGTTGTTAAATATTTCAGCCATCACCCTAAGCAGGGAGAAATGGCATTAAAGGAAATTGGATTAAAAATCTCCATGGTCCTAAAATTCTATGATTCAAGGACCAAAAATCTGTGCACCTTGATTAATTCTTGATGATATTTATGAAAATGGCACTATCCAAACAGATATGAATAATAATTTGAATCAAATTTTAATCTTAGGAGCCCAGTTATATAGTTTAAAAGCAAAACCACACGTCCTTAGTGACACTCTGCTACACAATTTACTCTGTATCTAAACTCGAGGCATCTCAAGAAGATGGCAGCTCTTGGAATGACTGCAGAGTTAACATGAACTCAGATTGTTTAAGTTTTTACATTTAAAGATCAATTTCAGGCTAAATATTACACTCAGATCATTTGTAGCCTTGAAAAAAAGTGATGGTTTTGGCTCTGAGATTAAAAAAAAAAAAAAGTCCCCAAAATTCAACAACGCTTTTCTATGCCAGAGTTGTTTTGTGTCAGTTATCCAGTCAATGAATATAATGAGATGTTCTGGGACCAAAGAATCAAAAACATTTGTTGCTATTCCTAAAATACAAAGCAGTACTCACAGGTGTGCTATGTCAGTTAGAACCCTTTCAAGTAAATCAAAGCCCCATGTTCCCATTGGCCATTCATCATGGACCATTCACAGGGGTATCCCAGGCAGATTTTGCAGCTGTTGTGAAGTAACGCTTGATTTCTGCCAACATCCCATGAGGACTGAATTACTGTGAGTCATGATTTCCCCAGAACTGGTAGAACTCCTTTTTGTACAACCAGGCTCATATATCTCAATAACAGCTTTTCTGCCAGGGAAAGTACAGGTAAACTTTGATACTGAAACACTCCTTGAAGTTTGATTTGGCACACACTAGCTCAGGTTCTTCCATTGCCTTACTGTGTGATTTTTAAATAATTTCCCATTGGGGGAGAAATGGTTATTTGTCCCTTAAACACGCACACACAATAACCTATTGCTATTACTCTTCAGACCTTAGCCTGAAAATTTATGACTTGAATCAGGACATTCCGTTTCTTTTAAGATAGGGGTGAAGGGGATGTCAATGGCTTGTTTGGGCCTACTTCTACTGGCTCTCTCTAACTTGAGTCAAAAGATCTGCTCAGGCAAGGCCTTGTTTCTTTTCATTGCTTACAGCTAGCTCCACAGGTCATTTAATAGTGAATGAATTGTTGCATATCTTTCCACTCACATCATGTTATTTCATTATTTTAATGCTTATCTAAAGGGTGGTTCTTCTTCATGCATCAGTTCTAGTGATTTCCTTCACGAAGTCTTCCTGTTTAGGCTAAGCTTCACCGATCTGCCTTTGCAGCAGTCAAGTTTTAAAGATGAAGCCACAAGATGGTGATTCATAAAATGCTTTCTTGTTTTACACTATTTTCTTCATATACTTTCTTTCCCTCCAAGTCTAAAATGCTCTCAAATGCATGTGCCCTGGAATCATAATTCCTACAGTCAAATCCCAATTTTTCCCTCCTAGTTCTTTTACCTTGGGGAAGTTCCTGACTTTTCAGTGCCTTAAGTGCCTTATCTACAAAATAGTGATAATAACAGCGTCTACCACATAGGGTAATTACAATTATTAAATGAGATAGCGTCATAAACCCTTATTACAGTGACTGGGATAGCAAGTGGTCATTTAGCGTTATTGGTGTCATTGCCAGCCTCTGGAAGTTAGGAAACACATCAATGCATCACCTGTTAAACCCATAAGTTAGCAGAGACCTAGGAAGTAGCAGAGTTAAAATTCAAAGTCAAGCCTATCTTAAATCAAAGTCTAAACTACCTATATAGATCAATATAATATATGTTCAAAGGCCAAAAAACACATTGTAGTAATTTTTATGTTCTACCTAGTAAAATATGGCTGATTTATAATTAATGCTGGGGCAGAAAGTTTTTATATTATTTTGCATTATTTTCTCAAAAGTTATCCCTATTTTTCATCTTTATAATTCTGGGGCTATATTTGATTTTTAACACAAAATACTATTTTTTCTTCTTTAAGTCTGCCAACTCAAAAATCTTCCTAAGATAAAAGGAGATGATTTGTCTTTGAACTTTTATACTTTTTCCAGAATTTTCTCCCTTTCTTCCCCCATGGGCAACAACAGATAATAATGACAAGTTAAGCAATCTTCATAACCACCCTATGATTTCTATTTTACTAATAAGGAAAAGAATGCCTGGAAAAGCTCAATGCTTTGTCCAGGGACTCGCAGCCAATGTATGCAAGAACTCAATTAGGATCCCACAACCATGATTCCAAAGCATAAACTCTAAACTGTGAAATTACTATCTCCCAAAGCACGAAAACCCAAGAAGAGAGGATTTGGGGCACTACCCATAGACATGTCATTTAAACCTTGAGGTTTAGCATACCTGTGGGAATATATGTGTATATAATATGTTTGCATCTAAGTGTCACTATGTGAACATTAACACCGCTCACCCCTGCTTTACTTATCATAGTAGCGATCCACCTATTTTTAATCCCTCTCAACAAGTACATGTAAAAGAGTCCCCCAGCACCTCAGATCTAGCTTTTCAATCAAGGACCAGATTATTTATATTGAGTTAGAAAAGAAATAAAACTAAATTACAGATTGTAAAAAGATGACATAGATTATAAACACCAAAAACTCTAGAAACAGCACTTTTTTATTGTTACCTGCCTGATAGCTCTTTATAATGTCTTTTTTTCCCCCTTATATTTCTCAGCTTACATTGTCTTGGGTTTTCTCTTCATATGACAATAACTTTTGTAATATCATTTTCTGGAGGAAGAATAGAAAGATATATCAGCCTTTCTTCTATCATTGTTGATCAAAAATTGTTTTATTATTGATAGTTTGGAGAAGTTTCTTTCAGCTTCTAAACCATGATTGATAATTTCATGTAAATTTTTAAGATGGTTAAAAAATTTGGAATAAAAACAAACAATATGAAGAGTTTCTTCATATTTTATTCAATGAATGACAAAAATTTTTAAATTAATGATAACCTTTAACTAGTTTGTCCTACTTGTTTTCATTATAGTGTTGAAGCATTTTATGTTGTTTTTGGTCCATGTTAGTATTTCATTTCAATCAAAGGGGTATCCACTTCCTTTTCTAATATACTCATATGATTAGTTTCACTTTCTTAATTCAATTATCAATCAAAATAATAGCCCATGTATTACTTATATTCAAAACGTATCTCTCAATAAATTCTTGTTTTGGATATAATGAGAAAAAATTTTTCCCAATATACTTTTCAACACCAGAATAATTTCTATTGATTGTGAACAGTAAGCTTTTAAGTAACTTCATTGTATGATGCATTTATAATTTTTTATGTGACATTATTGAGGACATTCCTGATAGAAGAGGACTTCTATTTGAACTAAACATTATTAAGAGCTAAATATGCAGCATTAAATACTTTATCTGATGACTAAAAAAAATATTCCTCAGACTAAATTTTGATTTTATTTCCAACCTGTTTCTCCTCCACTACCTGCATACTTTCATTGCCTAGGTGCATTAGGAAAGCTCATATCCCCATATGGCATCTAGCCCTGCTCGATTTAGTCTCATTGATGAATGAGATGAAACACGGGTAGTTAGGATTATTCTTGCAAGTCACGATGACACTGATATAACTAGCAATAATTTAAGAATACATGGATGTAGCTGCAAAACACATAAATATATTCTGCTAAACCCATAAATATATTCTGCTAAACCCAAACTAAGTGTATCCTTGACTCAATTTCCTCTTAGTTGGATCCCCAAAATACCCATAACCATGTCAGCACCACCAGGTAAGAAATTTGATTTCTAATCTATTTAACTCCAATGTCTTTTTTTTTCTGCTGCCTGTTTAAGTATAGGGGATCAAATATATGGTGGTGAAGGAGAACTAACTGTGGTTCGTAAGCACACAATCTATAGAATTGCACACTTGAAACCTATATAATTTTATTAATCAATGTCATCCCAACAAATTTAATAATAAAAAAAGAAAAAAAATGTTGGGGTGGGTGGAAAAACAGCATAAGAATGTAAAAAATGAAGTGTTGCAACTCCACCCAGTTTAGGAATCTGGAATTTCTGTTCTGTATCCTTTTTTAGCATTTCCACAGGTGCTTAGTGCTAAGCATGATGACCAAGAGAAAGGGCAGTCAATGGAAATGAAATATCTTTTACTGGATAATCATAATTTTTATTTAGGATTGTTTTATTAAAGTACAATGGACATTATTATATGTCATACTAAAATACAGTTGACATATTATATTAGTTTCAGGTATACAACATAGGGAGTCTACATCTATACACCTTATGATGTGACCACCACATAAGTCTATCAACCATCTGTCACCATACAAAGTTATTACGATATTATTGACTGTATTCCCTGTGCTGTACATTATATTCCCATGACTTATAATTATAAGTTTGTATCTCTTTCATTAAGATTTTTTAATTTAAAATGCTATTAACTTGTAATGTTACTAAGAATGTGAATCTCTAAAAATGAATTTTAAAAAAAGAATGTGAATCTCATAATCATCATTTGTTTATTCAATAAATGAGAGTGTACCATCTACTAAATTAGACCCATGAATATTACTTTTTCCACCTCCCCCTTTTTTTAACCATTTTTCTCTTTTTGTTCTTTCCTATTTTTACTGGTTTGGTCAAATGGCTATTCATTTCCTCTTGAGGTTTCCATTGTACTTTTACATCCTTTTTGTAGTTAATTTTCCTTTCTGAATACACTAACCAGACACATATTTAATTATTTTTTAAGTGATAAAGGTTGTTTTTCTTCAATTATTCTCTTTCCTCCTTTGGAAATATTGCTATTTTAACATGTTTGATATCTTTGGTCTATTCTCCAAGACTTTTTTCCATAATAAGTGCCACCTCTTGGTATTTTTCATTTGTTTTGAGATATTGATTCTAGGCCCTAATAAGGTCTCAGCCATAATCCATCACCCTTCTCTTTTATTTGATGAATGCTTTTGTACTTCTCAAGTAGTATTTATACATATAAAAAGGTCAGTTTGTTGTTTCTATTGCTGTTGTTGTTTCATATTTGAATACTTATAGGGGATCTTTTACATTTATGTATATGTATGTATATATATATAAAATTGTTATAATTGTTTATCCCCATTCCTCCAAGAGTAATATGTTTGGTGTCTTCTGTTTGTTCTTTCTCTCTGTTTACAGTGGCTCTTGGGCCCAGCTGTTCAGGTGCCCTAAGTGGCAGCACCCCTTTTTGATTGTCAGAAAGCACAAAAGTCTCTGTACATGTGACCTGGGCCACACAACTGGCATCAGAAAAACAAACAAACAAACAAACAAACTTCTCTGTTTTACGATTGCCCAAGCTGCCAAGGCTGGCAAAAGCTGACAAACCAGTTTCAATTGGCACTTCTTCAACTTCAGGAAAAGCAATTGAAGTCATTAGTTTGACTTTTCCAGAGCTCTTGATACTCAAAATGTGGTCCATGGGTCAGCAGCCGTGATCTGAAAAGTAAACGCTTGAGACCAGAAACTGGTTGGTAGAGCTCCCTGACGCCCAACTTGATTGACTGTTACTGCCACCAACCAAATTGGATCGATTCATGCTGCACGTACACTTACTTGATTCTATGAATTATTTCTGGTTGAGCCCCAAATGCCTAAAATGATGATTAGTAAAATAGAATACAATTAGTGCAAGAGATAATATATTAAAAGAGAATCAAAATTATAAAATGTTACGTTCCACGGATAATTTGAGATTCAAAACTGCTGTAATTCTTTCCAAGGTCTGTAAGATCATGGCATTTATCCTATCAAACACACACACACACACACACACACACACACACACACACATATGTATATGTATGTATATATGAATAAACAGATTCCTGAGAAACCAACTTGTAAAACTTTGTCATTATTCCTGAAATTTATTTCATCTCAAGAGCCCAACTCAAATTTTTATTAATGATTGCCTTCACATATAAAAAGTATAATTTTAAGAGGCTTAAGTTTCTGATGAAATTGAAATTGAACTGAGAGGCACACAAATGAAGGGCCAAAGTTTGGAAATCAATGATGCTTCTAAAAATACATTCATAATGCCCTCCTTTCATTCCATTTTATAATCAGCCATTATAAAGTTCTCTATTTTTCTGCTTTATCTTAGCTATGGAAAGTCCCGTATTATGAAGCATTTTTACCTCCTTTTGTTTTAAGATATTTTGTGAAGTTAATCACGATCCTTTTTGATATGTAGAAGTTAAATAAAATCTTTTATCCAATGGAGGACATAATGGAGAAAACTTACATAAGTAAACTTAAATGTAAGGAATCTATTTGGCAACATGATGCTGGACCTGTTAGAATTCATCCGGAGCCTTTTGTAGTATTCATGAACAAGTATAATATGTCATAAGATGACAAGAGCCAAAAAGAGGATGATGAAAGTTCCAGATGGAGCCTAAAAGAAGATATATTTCTAGTCTTTATCATTACCATCTCTCCTGATAATGTCCCAATCATTATTTGTTATGAAATTTGTATTATTGGAGAGGGATAATTTATTAGCTATTTGGACATAAATAATAACTAAATAAAAATATCACTTTATTAAAAAAAGAAACACTTCAAACTACATTTGCTGTATTTCTTGACCTTTTCCCATGAAACTAGTGTGTAAAAATTTCCTAACATTTCTCAAGCCACCCTGGTCCATCATCTCTTTTATGCCATGTTACACAAGAAAGACACACTTTGGAAGAGCTTCCCTTTGCAGCAACAACATGATGCCTTTGAATTATCCATAGATCCCTTAAACCATGATACAACAAGTACCAGCTCATTCCATGCTCTTTGCTGCTCTCGAAAGCAAGTGCACTGCAGAACCCTCACTACAACTCCAGCATTACACCCAATTCCCTGGATATATCTTGTTCAGGTATGGAAGTCATAGCTCTCATGGCTGGAAAATAAGAAAAGGAAAAAGGTAGGAAGGCAAGTAGATAATACACCCTCTCCTTATATCTCTAAGCATGAAAGTCTTCCTCGCTCTTGAGTTGCATGAAAATAGATACTATAGGCAAAACTGGTCTATGCTTACATAATCTGCCTCTTTCTTCTACTCCTCCATTCCTGATCCTCAGGATCTGAAAACATTTCCATGCCACAAAACTTTGTCTTCATTCTTTTTTCACTCTAAACTCCCAGTACTCTATTCATTCAAGGTAAAGCCTCAGTCCATGTCTTCAAAAGTACTGAAGCTGGGAAAAGCTATAGAATCTGTGAGTCCAGATTCCTCATTTTACCTATGAAGAATTTTAATCCAAAAATAAAATTTCATTAGATCAAATTCTCAAAATTATATTTTCTTTTTGTGTGTTTTTGTTGAATTATTCTTTTTTTATTGTTAAATTTATTGGGGTGATATCAGTTAGTAAAACTTACATAGGTTCCAGGTGTACAATTCCACATTACATTGTGTATATGTTGGATTATATGTTCACCACCCAGAGTCAGTTCTCTTTCCATCACCATATATTTGACTCCTCCTCCTTCCTTTCCCATCTTTCTCCACCTTTAACCTCAGGTAACAAGTAAACTATTGACTGTGTCCATGAGTTTTTGTTTCTTTGTTGCTTTTAATTTTATATTCCACGTATGAGTGAAGTCATATGATTCTTGGTTTTTTCTGTCTGGCTAATTTTGCTTAGCAGGATGATCTCAAGGTCCATCCACCATCCATGTTGTTGTAAATGGCAGCATTTCATCTTTTCTTACAGCTGAGTAATATTCCATTGTGCACATGTACCACAGCTTCTTTATCCAGTCGTCTATCAAAGGGCACTTTGGTTGTTTCCATGACTTGGCACAAAATTATCTTTGCTAGCACTGTATCCCAAAGTTTTTTAACTTTTAGCCAAGATCTCTTTTTACCACCCTCAAGTCTTGAGTAAAAGAAAAAAAAATGAGTTACCCTGCTAATCTTCAATATTTATTGCTATTTAGAAATATTTGACCAGAAGCAAGATACAATTTTTACCAGGAACACTACCCAGTTAGTCGCTTAACCCTAACAAACACATTTGAAAGCACACTTCAATAGCAAGTCACGAGCATTAGATAGACAAATAGTCAACTTCTTGGGAAAGCTAACGACTTGAAGTGGATCAATTTTTTCTGAGGATTCAACTTGATGAAAAAGACATTATGTCACAAAGAGGAGCTTGTTTTCTGCTTTTTGTTAATAAGTGAAACCAATGTTAGAATGAAGGCCTTGGAGAAGAAAAAAAAGGAGTGGAACAGTTCCTTGGCAAGGCTGCCTGAGGGATCTGGCTTCTTGACAGTGAAAATAGGCCTCAACTATATTAGAAATGCAGGTGGGGACAGCCTGAGTCGCAGCCTTCCTTAATGGAGTCATGTGGGAAAGAACGTCTAGACATCAGAAATCAAGTTATTGCCTTTATAACTCCCTATTTAAAGAACTGCTAGCAGCAATACCTGCAGTGCACTCTAATGTAAAGTCGTGGAACATCAGTCAAATTTATGTCAACAACCATCTGAAGAAGACATTTTGACCAGTTGGAAATGATGGATTATTCCAAATAGCATCACCATTTGGAAAAATATGCACACTACTTCTTGTTTATTTGAAAGCACAGTTACTTACACTCTTTAAAAATGATTTTTTAAATTATTTTTTACTTGTTTCACATATACAAGAAAACATAATGCTTAGACATTTACAAACCTTATATAGTGATAACCCCAACAGGTCTATTTCCCATTTGATACCTTATATAGCTATTACAAATACCATTGAGTAGGTTTCCTGTGCTGTACTCTACATCCCATGACTGTATAGGAGGGCTGTCCAGAAAAAATCCAGTCATAAATGCCTCCATTTTTCATATCACGTGGCTGATACTTTTCAGAAGGCATGCATATATATTTTTAAAGAATAGTTGACATCCAACATTATTTTATATCATTTTCAGTTGTACAACACAATGGGTGGGCATCTATGTAATTTATGAAGTGCTCCCCCTGATAGGTCCAGTCTACCTGACGCCATGTGTATAGCTTTTTCTTTTATTGGGGTGACAGCTGTTAGTAAGGATTACATAGGTGTCAGGCATACAGTTCTACAGTGCATTGTCAGCTTCTTGTATAATAAGTTCACCACCCAGTGTGAGTTCTCTTTCCATCACCATAGCTTTTTTGACATTATTACCTATCTTCCCCATACTGTGCCTCACATCCCGTAACCACTATGTGAAAACGAATTTGCATTCCCAATCCTTTCACCTTCCCACCCATCCCCCAATCCCACCTCCCATCTGCACCCTCAGTTTGAGTCTACTTCAGTTTTGATTGTTCATTTACTCTGTTCTTTAGATTCCACACATAAGTTTGATAAGAGGAGACATTCAATAGACGGTAAACTTGCATCTGCTATGTATGAATTCTGTGTGGGTCACTCTTTCAGGACCTCCAGGTAAAAGCTCTCCAGTTAAAGGTCTCTGGTGTCTTCATTTGTAAATGATGTTAAAGAACATTAAAGGCACATAATAAATAAAAGTGTGAGCTAGTATCAGTTTAAAGTGGCTAGCCATAATCAAGCAAAATAGTAAGAATTCTGAGTTTCAGAGAAAATTCAAATGAACAAGAAAAATGTTAAATGTAATAAGAATGAATGTAAAAGTCATGCATTTGGGTTCTAAAAGTTAATCGCCAATCACAGAGTAAGGGAATCTAGGGTTAACGAGAGCTTTTCTGGGACTTTCACTTTACTGCAAGAGTAACATAACTGAAACCTGCATCCAGAATAACCTAAATTAGCCAATGAAATCTTTAGTTTTTGGATAGAAGTAAAATTTCTATATTGGAAGTGATATTTCCATTTTTATTCCTGAATTCATCCGAACTATACCTCTCACACTGGGTTGATTTTTTAAAAATCAGGAACAAAAAAACTTATCTAGATTCTCAATCAAGTCTCACATGATCTATGAGGAAAGTACTACTTTTATGTCCAATTTACAGATTAAGAAACAGACACTAGAACAAAGAACCACCTGCCTGAGCTGGGATTCGACCCAGGTGGACCAATTCTAGCGCCTGTAATTGAAATGTGATCATTGTAATATCAAATGTGAAAAAGCAGTTATATGAAGAAAAGTATTATAGAAAGAACTGAAACATTGTATTTTGGTTAAAATAGGGGAAGAACTATAACTTTTTTTAACCATTTGAAGTAATACCATTTAAAAGAAGAACTTGCTTTGGGATATAAAATTGGCATCAATGAGTAAAAGTGACAGAAATTCAGAATTCAAATGAAAGTGATCTTATTTGACTTACCAACACAGAATTGTGAACTCTCATACAAAATAGTGGTATTAGCAAACATTGTCAACCAGAAATTAGTGTTAGTTTCACAGGGGATTATAGCAGAGGAGATTCTGGTTTTGGACATTTTAATATTAAAGTTTACAGAAAAAGAAGAGGGGAAATACCTTTTCTTTAAAAGTATAATTCATAATACATGATTCCTAAACTATTGATTGAAAGCAAACCTTCAGTTGGCTACCCAAATATTTCCTTTCTATACTGCTGATTTTCAGATATACAGATGTTTTAACACTGGGATGAGCATCTCTACCAAAAAACAAAAAACCAAAAAAAAAAAAAAAAAACCAAAAAAAAAAAAAAAAAAAAAAAAAAAAAAAAAAAAAAAAAAAAAAAAAAAAAAAAAAAAAAAAAAAAAAAAAACAAACCAAAAAAAAAAACAAAACAAAACACAAAACAACAATATAGAGAGAAATAAGAAATACTAGGTTATTAAATAAATACCCTTCCCTAACCCTGGTCCTGCTGTAAGATCCCGAGGACCAAAGTTGTTGGAGTCTTTGACCCAAAGTTTAAGGGGATGCAAAAAGTAGCAGTTATACAGATCTCAGCACTCATTAGAGTTATACAGATCTCAGCACTCATTAGAAACCTGCATCCAGAATACTGAAGAATGAATTCTGAATAGGTTTTCAAAATCATGGGATCAGAAGCCGACACCCAAAGCTGGAAGAAGTGATGGACAAAAGAGCCCACCAATGAGCAAGCAAGAAAGAATGAATTCAGAGTAAAGAGAGAGGCAGAACTAGCATGACTGGTCTTTTAAAGTGGGGCTGTTCTGTGTTCTACTACATGAGAAATCACAGCATTTCAGGACAATGAGTCAAATACTAGTGTTGTGTTTGACTTTTTTGTCTAAAAGAATTGAGGAAACCTAAAAGAAGAGATAGATATGGGCTTCTCCAATGGTAAACTAATTAATTTCTGTTATTCATTTAGCAAACAATTAAGTTATTACAAAAGATACAATTGTGACTCGGCCTTCACTGCTCATCCCCTTCTTTACTTCCGTTATGTATGTTATTCTAAAATACATGGAACATAAGAAGTTTCCCAATGTTTTCTCTAAGTTAAATTAAAGCCAGATGGAAACTCATCAACGAGGGTGGCAATAAGGTGGTTAAGAATCACCCTCCTCTACACCCAGGGTTACCCAGGACTTAGCTCCAGAAAATGAGAAGATAAACTAGTTTTAGGTCTCAGTTCATTGGGATCGCTCCTATTAATTTTTTATAACTCTCTATGTCCATGTGACAGTGAGTAGATCTGCAGAAGTTCCACTACTCCACGAGAAACATACAAGCCCATAGCTCGAAACACATATTACCCAAACGCCAGAGGACAGTGCCCTCAATCCCTTTTGCATGGCACATCTACAATAGAAATCAAATAAAGACAACAATGTTTTTTCAATCATTATAATTGCTTCCTGCCTACTTTTCCTATTTTTTCTGTCCTACCTAATTCTGAAAAGAATTTATAATACCTTAAGAAAAGACACAGATGTAGCAAAACCAAATTACCTTACACCAGAGGAAAAATACAAAAGACTAGTTATAAAGAGCTGGGTATGAATGAGGTATTTGAATACAAGTGTAGGGTCAGAGAGGGTGATGACAAGGGCACATACCAAAATGAGCACAACACAGCCTCTGTCTCAAGGGTCGAGTTCACTAGGAGAAATACCCTTAATGATTATAATAGGAAGCCCTTGAGTTTGTACAGTGGTTAACCTTATAAATTGTTCTGGCATCCAAGGCCTTTGCTTGCACCTTACAGTGCCCTTGTGTGACTTATAAAAATGTGTTCCTTCCAGGTGGATGAATTGCAGAGGTGTGCCCCATCCTCCCAGCCTGTCCCAAACAGAGCTCCTCATCTGAACCACAGAACACCAAAAATGAGTTCAGTGATTCTTCTCAGTTCTCCCAAGGATGGTAGCATCCTAGATGCAGAGCAGGTATGTTCATTCATTACATACAACAGATGCATTAGAGATTGATCCTCTCTCAGAACTCCAAATGAGAAGGATTTGCTGGACTCAGGTTTGGCCTGAATTTTGCGGCTACTCTCGCCCTCATCGGCCCAACTACATACATTAGCCCAAAGAATTGCTCTGAGTTAGCGTTCTGTCTTTAAATCAGGTGCTTAACAAGAAGTTAATTCATGACCCCCTTTATTGTCTCTTTTATGAGGGCTGTTTGGAAAGTATTCAGCCACAAAATATGAAAAATACAGGCATTTATGGCTAGATTTTTTCTGGAAAGCCCTCATATAAAAAGTACCAGAAGAGGGTTAAAGTGTTACAAATACTGAGGAGTTTAAAGAATGTTTTTAGTCCAAAAACCAATAAATACTTCATGGAGAAAACAATATTTAATTTTTTTCATTTTTTTTTTAGACGAAAATAAAGAGATAGTTTGTTGAGAGAAAGTACACTCCAAAGAGATAGGAGCAGACTCGAGCAGGAAAATGGCTCAAGAGCCAATATTTAATATTTTAGCTCTGACTTTGTGATATAATGTTAATTGTTGAGTTGGGAAGAACAGTTCTGGTGAAAGGCACTGGGTATAGATGCATCTCAATTATGCTGGTGTAGAAAATTTGAAGAAAGGTAGGTTGTGACCATATGACATAGGAGCTCAAATGCAACTGAGACATTTGGGAAGCAATGAGACATCATCAGAAATGAGCATTTGGAAGAAACTATGATTCTGGTATGTATAATAGATTCAATGACAATGACTTAAATGCTTTAATATTCATAAAGTCATGTACCTGCAACAGTTAAGGTTATGGCAAGCAATAATAAATCTGCTTAGATACTAGTAAAAATTAATGCAGACTTGAGGGAAGAGATATGAGTGAGGAAGTAACAACTACAGTGATTAGAAGCAGTATTTATAGTCAAAAAGCCTTAGGTTTACATCTCCACTTCACGACTTATTACTAATATGATTTGAAAAATTATGTTCTCAGCCTCAGTTTTCTCACTAATAAAATAAATTTTAAAAAATTTAAATACCTGACTCATGGTGGTTTTAAGATTTAAAATACATAATACATACAAAGCCCAAAATATTACAAGTTCTTCTAAATGTTAATGGTGATTGACGATGAAGAAATGAAGGAGACAGATACGGCAGGCAGGGACTTGTTAACAATACGACTTGCCATATGAATGAATGTAAGATACAGAGAAAGAGGCTGAAGAGCAGTCAAAGATAACTTAGAACTTTCAAGTAAGTGTTTATAACTGGGAGACCAGTGGTGCCATTAATAGAATCGGGGCTACCAGCCAGTGGTAAGTTAAGTTTGAAAGGAAAAAGAAAGCAACTGTAGAGACTTTTAGAAAACATCATACAAGGCGATTTTACCTCTCCAACACAAACATTTAGTGACATACGGTCCACCCAGCTGAACTCAGAGCTCCAGTAAAAAGTAAAAAAGTAAAAAAGTAAAAAGAGCTTTAGTGTTCAGTGGCCCTGTGGTCTCAAGTGTTCCTTGGCTCCTTGCTACTCAAAATGCCATCCACAAATCAACAGCATTTGCGTCTACAAGGAGCTCATTAAAAATGTTCAATTTTTAGCTTTTCTGCAGACCAGCTAAATCAGAATCTGCATTTTAACAAGGTTCCAAGGTGATTAGTATGCAAAATAAATTCTAGAGGCCCTGTTGCAGCCCACAATGGGGGCTGGAAGGAGGAATGTCAATTAATTAGATGACTGAATCTCAATTGTTTACTTCAAACTGTAATCTAATTAAAGGAATTTCATTGTGTCGTTGACTATGTGAATCAGTTAAAGGATCAGATAGTGGCACTTTGCCTCAGTTTGTTTCATTTTTAGCTTTATGGGTCCTTTACAATTCTGAAGAAGAGACTACAAATAGGAGAGGATATAGTTTTGAACTAAAACCATTATGGAACTAAAATAGTCACATATTTAAATTCCATAAAATAATAAAAATTTGCACTAAGTGATGACATTTTTTTTCTCTCATTAAAGAGAAGATGGTTTGGCTCTTGCATTATGTCAGGTTTTGAAATAAAAGGTCTTCTATCCAATTACTCAAACCATATGTTATATTTTATATACAAAATTTGCCCTCATAAACCCATGCAGTTTTGTTTTGTATGCTTCAGGTGCAATATATACTGGAGCTTTATATAAAACAAACTATTTTTGACAGTGGTAATTTAGAAGACTCTTACATAAAAATGCCACATGAAAACATCTGGAATTACTCAAAGTCACGGTGGAATAATTTATTTTTATTGTCACAGCAGATCATCTCTATTACTTATTGTGCAATGCATTCAATTTTGATTCATAAAAATTACTTCAGATGCAGTTTAATGTTTTTGCTCCTACATAAGAGCAGAAAAAAATTACATGTGGATACTGAAAATCAGAATTAGATGTTGGAGGATATATTAGATTAACCAAAATTTATCACTTCATATTTTTGTTTTAAAGAATAAAAAAATCATCACCTGTAATCACCTTGCATGTAACTGAATATGTTATTAATTCACTCAAGAGACATTTATTGAACACCTACTATGTGCAAGGCACATTGGGCCTGTGCATTGGGCACTGAAGATACAATGGGGATCAGGAAAATACATGTTAACTTTTCTGAGGGAGCATACAGAAATTGCACAAATAATGTACAATGTCAACTATGAGAAATGTAAATGATGCAGTGAAACTATATGTTATGAGCATTGGAAGTTTTCTGGAGGTGTCATCCTGAGCAGGTGATGATACCGGTAAGACATGGAGGGAACACAGCAGTGAATTTAGGTGTCAAGGGTCATGGAGATAGTGGGCAAGAGGAGGAAGCAAAGAAAGTGAATTCCTGGCACAAGGAACAATATAAACCCTGTGGCATGATACATTAAAGAAAACGAAAGAAGGAATCAGTATGGCAGGAGTACAGGAAATGGAAAGCATTTGGGGATGCCTAAGGTTGGACCATGTAAAATTTTTCCTGTTTCATCCTGAGGACTCTAACAAGCTTGCTTTGAACAAAAATGTCATTTGTGGTATTTGCACTGAATGATTAGAAAGAATTAGGGGTAAATGGCAGAAGATGCTTTAGGAGGCTAATGCAATAGAAGGAATGAATTCTCTAGAAATTAGCTATGAGCAAAATTCAGTTATGGCATGCTCACCTGTGACCCTTTCTAGGAACCTTCTTTTTAACCTCATCTGTCATCAGTCTCTCAACCCCACAATCACACACGCTATACTTCTTACTCCTCTGTCAATGTTACAGCTCTTTCTTTCCACTTATCCCTTCTGCACAGTATTTCTTCTACTCCAAATGCCACTCTCCTTTCTCTGCTTCTCCCTTTCTTCAAAACCCAGGTCAAAGCTTCCTGCCTTAAGACGACCCTGCCAGTCCTCCTCAAAGTTCATTGTTTCACCCCTCTACTGGCATAACCACCAAATATATAATATCTGTCACATTGCGCACTAATTATTTTTGGTTTTTCTTCACCAACAAATCAGTGGATTTAAGGCTGTGGTTATAAACCATCCAAATTTATCCAATGACCTTCTGTGGATGCCTAAAATAGAACACAGAAGCAAAGAGATTTTCAGTTCAGTTAGGGAGAGGGGTTTCCTGACGACTCTAGACTTTCCTTAGAGAAGAATCCAAAATGACCCCAGGTTGGCTCCATGTATAGAGTCCAAAAATGAATCATCAATAAAACACACATCTTGGATTTAGTAGTGGTAGGAGTGAAGAGACTTCCCAATACAGCTATCCTAAGATACTAGAAAGCCATAATTGATTACCTTTAGAGCATTCTAGGTGTCAGGCAACTAGCAGTCTCTGTACCCCACAAATTCCAGGACACAAGCCAAGCTCCATGCATAATTCTTTTGAAGCCATTTTCACTTGTCTTGAAATGAAAGACAAGCAGTGCACCCATCCAACCCCACATGGGAAGAATGGGATAGGTAGGGTTAAGCAGAACATTGCTCTAGTCCAATGATCTTCTTCATAAAAATTATCTCCAACAAAATGCCTCTCCAATCTTTTAAGCTTTGAGATATTAATGAGAAATTTGTTGAACTGAAAATCACAAAATTGATTCTCAACTGTTGTCTCTGTGGATGCAGATAGGTGATCAACATCTTCCTCAGGAATCAAGGGCACTTAGAATTTCTCGTATTGCTCTCCAACACTGGGGGATCAGTCAATACTAAAACAGAAAGAATCTCAGAAAAGCATTCTGCTAAATATGCCTAGCTTATGCTTCGGTATATATTAAAGAGGCAATAAAAGCTGTTCATCATTTTTAGTAGGGTATACTTAAGTTATGTTATTTTACATAGTGCAGTCTCAGTAATAGTATTTTCTAAGCCTCTTCAGAAAATATGATTGCTATCCATACGCCAATCAAGAAACAAAACTGATATGAAGCTTACATTGTATTGTGGAGGAATGTCAATAAACATACAAATAAACGCATGATATACTATGTGATGATAAGTGTTTTAAAGGGAAAACAATAAAGTATGGTAAGGGATTATATAATAACGTGATATGGGGAGGAAGGTTGCTCTTTAAATTGAATGGTTGGGCAAAGTCACTATGAAAATATGATATTTGAGTAAACACTGAAATAAAGTGAGTGGCTAAATTACGAAGATAACTTGAGGAGGAGAGCTTTCCTGGCAGAACAAAATGCCTGAGCTGGGAGCACGCCTGGTGTATTCAAGGAGCAGCAAGGAAACAGCAGGTTACCAGTCTTTGCTGAGTAACCTGGAAGAATCAGTAATAAGAGGTGAGTCAGAGAGGAGGTGGGACACCAACTTACAGAGAGTCTTACAAATCCTGGTGAAAACTTTGGATCTTGCGCTGAGGATGGAAATCCTTGGAATGTTATAAGTAGAAACAGTGAAGGATCTGATTGAACATTTTAAAGGATGTCCCTGACTGCTGGGCTGACAGTTAATTAAAGAGGACAAGCTTTGGAGTAGAAAGACCAGTTAGAAGACTATTGCAATAATCCAGGTGAGAGATGATGGACTTGGGTAGTTGCTGTGGAAATGGAAAGAAATAATTAGATTCTGGATCAATTTTAAAAACAGAACTATTAGAGTTTTTCTGATGGATGTTAGGTTGAAAAATGGCCAAACAAAGGTATCAGGTCCTAATCTCTGGGACCCAAAAATGTTACCTTATGGGGACAAAAGGGTCTTTACTAATGTGATTAATTAAGTTAAGGATTTTGAGATGAGCAGATAATCTTGAATTTTTCAGGTGGGCCCTAAACAGAATCATAAGCATGCTTAGTGTGATAAGAAACAGGTAGAGGGAGCTTCAATAGACACAAAAATGAAGAGGAGGCATTAAGACCCTGGAGGTAGAGGTTTGAATGATGAGCCACATTCAAGCAATGCCAGGAGCTACCAGGAGCTGGAATAGGTAAGAAACAGATTCTACCACAGAGCCTCTTAAATCTTCATTTAGTCTCCATTAAATTGATTTTGGACTGTGACAGAATAAATTTCTGTTGTTATCAGGTACTAGTTTGAATTAATTTGCTACAGTGGTCTCATGAAACTACCACAGACTTGATGAGATGCATAAAAGAAAAGGAGGAGTCAGGATAACTTCAAGCAATTTTGACCTGATTAAATGGAAGAATGTTGTTTTCTATTACTGAGATGGGAAGTCTGAGAAAGAAACAGGTTTGGAGAGGAACAAATAGAGAAGTTTTAGACATCTGAAGTTTGAGATTATTATCAGATCTCTCAATGATGATGTTCAGAAAGAAGGTAAATATGTGAGTCTGGAGTTTAAAGGACAAGTTGGGGATAGAGGTAAATATTGGATTTATTAGCATATAAGTGATAATTAATGCCATGGTTCAGAATGAGCGCACCTGGGGAGACCATGATATAAAAAAATGTTCAAACTTAGAGCTCCAAGACACTCCAATTTTATACAAGATTAGAAGGACCTAATAAAGAAAACAAAGAGGAAGCCATGATAAGATTATCAGAAGAACCAAGAGAGAGTGTTGTCCTAAATTCCGGGAAAGGAAAGTAGACATAATAGAAAGGAACTATTGAGTAACTGGGTCAATGCATCTAAAGGAATGGAAGACAAGAAAGTTTAGGCAGCTGATATGTGCTACAAATGTAAGAAAAGAAGGGGGAGGAGCTGAAGTTGAGGACTTTTTTAAGATGAGAATTATTTATATCAAAGCAATATGGGCATAGGCTTAATAGGGTCAGTGATCAGAGCATACTGAGCAGAGGAGCTGAATCAGAGAGGATCATGTACATGGTGTCACAAAGGTCCTCTGGAATCAAAAGAGTGGCCTTTTAAAGCTAAGAAGATACATTAAATCTAAATGCTTGGGATTTTTTTTTAATTTGAAGATAACAGGTTAGGATATTTAATAATAAAAATAAGAAAGAATAAAACAGTATTTAGATAATGGTTTGTAGTTTGTGCAAGTCTTTCACATGCATCATCTCTTTACTTTCACACATCTCTGTGAGTTAAGTGTTATTAGCCACAGTTTAAAGAAGAATAAATTGTGGTCTTAAGAATTTAAGTGATGTGACCCAGATCTAGCAAGCTACTAAGTAGTAAGCTGAAAATATTAAAAGAAAAGGAGCCTTAAATTATTATTACACACGTAGGTCACTAGGAGAGACCACCACAAATAGGAAGAAAAAGGATAAAAAGGATCCTGTAACAATCTGAATGGAAGATAATAAAGAACTTAACAAGGACAGGGGCCAAAACAGTGAAGAGAAAATTAAATATGAGGACAAAATGATACTGCATTAATGTGATGGAATACCTGAGGGACTGACATGCACAAGAGTTAGCTCAATCTAACTTACAGCATAAAATAAGATATGTTTCTTTCACTTCTAAGCTTTGGTTTTCTCATCTTTAAAATCATGCTTCTTAACTAGATACTCTCAAAGGCCCCATAGCTCTAATGTGTTCCAAAATATCTGTTTGAAATCAAGTTGTTTGGTGCAGTTCTGCTTCTTCAGCAAACCCCCAAAGCATACAAAGTCATCTCGCCACCTGAGAAAGTCTATTGTCTTCCAAGCAGTGAACAATTTATTTCCTACTCACTAGCAGGAACACTTCCAATCTTTCATAAATAGAAATCTTCCAGTAATATAAACAAAGTTGATTGGATCTAGAGATTGAGTCTTTGGAAAATATGAACAAATTCCTCATCTCCTTTGGAAGATGACTTTGATTCGAGAGGTTTCATCTGAAGTCAGTTTGTACGTGAAAATCCTACTTTGGATGTAAGTGGCACTTGTGATTGGAGTCTTTCTGCTTAATCTCTAAAGTCATTTGCTAAGTTTGAAAGTATTTAGCAAAATAAGTATTTTTGACAAAGTCTTTGCTTCCCTAATAGCATTTGGAACTAAGAAAGTCTTCTTACTTATGGAATATTCATTATTGGCAATTTGGGGTTCATTTTCAAGCCACAAAAATCTTCTGCTGATTATAGCCTCTCTCCAATTTGTCATAATGTGTTCTGGCAGCAGCTAAATTGGGTCAAATTGGAGCCAAGGTATAGTGGCCTTATACTGGAAACACACATGGCAACCGAGTATCATGTTATGCTACAGCATTGGGTGAGTAGGGAATATCATGTGAGACATTTAAAATACAGGAAGACATTTTTTAAACGACTCTTTAGTCACAGTCAATATTTCAGAAAAAGCTGACATTAAGGGGTGAATTCTATAGCTATAATTACTTGTGTTTGTGGGACAGAATCAACTGAGTCTCAGGATAAAGTCATTGACGACTGCTGACAAATAGTAAAAATTCAGCTTGCAGTCGATGTCATTCCAATCTCTTACTAGTAAACATCAGCCTTGGTTGTCAGAATGTCTGTAACTGGTATGTAACAGGCATTCATGCCACACATAACACAAGAGCAAACTAGGTTACATCTCAAGTTATTTTCAAATCGTGGTCTTAAAACATAAGCTTGAGTCAAAAACAACCTAATGAATTGAATTTATTTAGCAAAACGTGTCTTTTATTTGCTTTTAAAGTAGAATCGTTTGAGATACTCACACATGCATGCATGCACACACACTACTCAGGAGTTGACCAGTGCATTTTTCTGGGATGGAAAGTTTATACTGGCACAAGGTAGTTATTTGGCAGAAAGTGAAAACAAAAAACAAACACAAACAAAAAAACACATAGTTTGGTGAGCAGTTTAAATTATAAAATCCCTGTGTGATTAAAATGAATAACTGACCCTTTGGAGAGTTTCCTACAGTGGTTAAGAGGCAGTGTGTGAATTTAGATAAAGCAATGTTCCGTTTTCCTCAGGTCATGTTTTTCACAAATTCGATCCTCCAAATATGCCTTTAAATGAAAAAAAATCATCCCTTACCTTTTGAAACAACCATCACCAAGCTCAAGCATGAAAACCGTATGCTTCGGCAGGTTTACAGAATAAGGCCAAGGGTAAGACAGTAGAGAGAAGAGAGAAGAAAGAAAGTAGGAGAGAGAAGAAAAAGGAGAAGGAGGAGAAAGAGAAAAGAAAAGAGAGAAGAGAAAAAGATCAGCATCAAACTCAATAATGGAACTCTGATCCTAGATTATCAGAAAATCTGTTACAAGTTCAGTATGCCCTGCTCCAGAGGATGAAGGCATAGAGAATACATTTTTGAATACCAATATTTGTTAACATTTTTTCAGTAGGGAACTAAAAATGAACAATGAACAGGAGAAAAATGTACTGATACACAAAAGTGGTGCTGGTGAAGGTGCCTAGGCTAAAGAGCATTGCTATGTATTCAGAGAAAACACAACACAGACAGGCTGGAACTCTTTTATTTCAAAGAGACTATTGGACCCATCTGTCCTATAGCATTTTCTGGCTATTCCTCTGCTTTAAATACCCATCTTTCCCCCCACCCCCAATAAATACCCATGTTTTCTCCTCTTTTCTTTCTATAGTGACTGTGTGAATGGATTCCTGGCTATGTTTACTCTGTCTACTAGCATGGAGGCAGCCACTTCAGCAGCACGTTTTGTTGAAATTTCCTAATGGCATGGATGATGCAAATGAACAGAGAAAAGTAAACAAGATGCAATTGTTTGGGTTTATGCTTGAGAAACAGAGGACAATCAATAATGTGTTTAGAGAAAAGCCCAGCTTCCCAGACAGCAAAAGGAAAGCCTCACTTTCCTACTTATAAGAGAAGAAAACCTGCCATCTTTTCAAGGTTTCTAATCACGCTCAGTAATAATGAACATCAACAGGAGACCCTTGCAGTTGGAACCTCTGCAGCTCAGCTCTGTGCTACGTACAGCTTCTGTAGACAGCGATAGATTAAACCCCTCTCTAGGAGTTCCCTGGTGGTGTAGTGGCTTAAGGCTTCGGCGCTGGTGCTGTCAGCGCTGCGGCCTGGGTTCGATTCCCAGCCAGGGAGCTACCCACATACCAAAAAGTCAAAAAAATAAAAAAATAAAAAATAAAAAAAAATAAACCCCTCTCTCTTCCTGAACACAACCCGACCTTGCCCAATATCTAAACAACCAGACAGGAAGGAAGAATGTTCTCCTTGTGTACTCTGCACTGAGGGTTCCATTACAAACAGAAACAAATTCATAGATACAGGAAACACATGGATAGTTTCCAGAGGGCAGGAGGGATGGGAGAGTAGGTGAAACAAGGGGAAGAAATTAAGAAGTACAAATTGGTTGTTACAAAGTAGGTAGGTAAGGGGATGTAGGAATATAGTCAATAATACTGTAATAGCTATGTACGGAGTCAGGGGGCACCAGATTTGTTGAGGTGATGGGAAAAGAACTGGAGGGGTGGGCGTAAAAGGGGAAGAAATTAAGAAGTATAAATTCATAGTTACAAAATAGTCATGGGGATGTACAATACAGCATAGGGCATAAAGTCAGTAATACTGTGATAACTATGTATGGTGTCAGATGAGGACCTGTGTTCGAAACCAGCCAGTAAGTTCTGAATACTCTGGCACTTTAAGATTCATAATGTATGTTATTGCATTAAAGCATCTGAGAAGTTCTGCTGCAGATAAACCTATTTAGCCCTATTTAGCCTGATGTTGAGCCCTGCCATTGTGAATAAATTCAACCACAGAATCATTTTTGTGTGTGACAGAGACACACCTATTAACTTCCCGAGGAAAGCAATGGGGGAATGTTGTTGGAGTATGAGTTCTGAATTCTAGTCCTGACTCATCATGAATGACCTCATGACCTTGGGCCTAAAGCCTTAGTTTCCTTTTCTCTAAAATGAATTGTTATTGCTGGGTTGCCATTCATCTTTACTACTATAACTTGTATTAACTACGGAATTGGAAGCATGCTTCAACAGCGTTTGTAAGGATGGTAGTATGGTAAGTATGGCAGACGTTATTAATGCTCCCAATACCCAGTTCTCTTTTCCTTTTGGGGGGTAGAAGGGTCACTACTCTTTCCAGTACCTCAAGGAGAAGGAGGGTCACGTGTATAGTTCTGACTAACAAAATACTGTGAGAAGGAATGTGATGAAGCATTTCCAGGCTATCAGTGCAAAGCTCTAGCTGACGTTCCAATCTCCCTTTTCTCTGCCCCAGCAATCATGGAGCAAGTTTCCTTTTCGGCTGGTGGAGCTTTAGACCAAAGCCATGTGAACAGTTGCATCCTTGCAATTGCCCTGGCAGCTGCCCTGGAGAGGTGCCTGGATTTAAGGCAGATTTTACATTAGTGAGAAATAACCGGAGGTAATAAATCACTGATATTCCAGTGTCATCTGCTACTATAACATAAGCCTAGCCTCTCCAGACTAATAAAGAAAGGCAACTACTTTGATTAAAAAACCACCTGATCCCACTTTTAATGGTCATCTGAACCAATGTTTTATATGCCTTTAGGTTCTAGCAATTAAAAGATCATCATAAATGAAATATATTAATTCTTTTCACTTCAGATAATGTTACTTAAGTCACGGTTTAAATGCCAAATTTCAGGGCGAAATCATAATACCATACTTTGGGTCTGTTACCCCTGACTTCCAAGGAGTTTAGATTGCTTTGACACATGTTACCCAATTCATGCTCCTGCAGTCCAGAGAGGTAGAGAAAAAAAGGTATCATTATGCCTATTTTATTACGAGCAGAGTGCAATGCTCAGAGAGAGTAGGTAATTTCCTCAGGGTCCCTAGAGAGAAGATATCTGACCATCATGTTTCCAGGTCCCTTATTCCAGGGTTCTACTTAGTCATTCCTTGATTTAGTCCACTATACAGCTTTGTGAAATTTCCTCTTCATACTCCTACAGCAATTTCTCTGGTCTCTCTAGTGGCATATATTTTTTGCTTAGAATTTTTTCTTTTAACTCTCTTTATGGAGCCCAAGCAATGAAGAATAATGCTTCTGGCTATGAGAGGAGTGAGAAGCTGGTGTGGACAGAAGGCAGGAAAAACAAATTCAAACAAAAGTTAGTCTCTCAGCCTACCAGAAGTTCACAATCAAGTGGAGTTGAAGGAGGTGGTTGGAGAGAAAGCAGACATACACAGTAATACGTGGACATGAATAAAAAGCTTAATAGGCTGGACATGGAAGTAAAAAGCACCGGACCCCATGCAGAACTCTATTTTACAGTGTGTGAGAGAGTAGGTTTAAATGTAGTCCCTAAGGCCTGATAATGGTGGAAATTATTCCCAGGTCAAAAGCTAATACTATAACAGAGGCTTTATCTCTCTAAGTATTCCTTACCCAGTGGATGGGACATAATAGTTACTCAATTAACTGATGAAGACAGAGAGAGAGGTGGCAGAGAAGAGGAGACTGGGAAAAGGAAGGAATGAAGAAAGGGATGAAGGAAGGGAAAGAGGAAAGGAGGAAATGGTACATGGTATTTCTAAAACCATGAATACATGCTTTTTAAACATTAACCCAGTAGGAAATTAGACTATACATATTCTAGGAGTGTTAGCATGATATATAATGCTGGTGATGCTACAAAGTATAATGCTACTCTCTGTTCCTTCTTTATCTAATGTCTATGTAGAGATCTTGAGCATCTGTCCCAAATATTTTTGAGTCTGAGCTCTATAGCATATTTGAATGACAAAGGCAAGCCTGTGTTGCATGTTTAATTACAATTAATATGAATCCCTGCAAGGGGCTGTAAAGAGAATATTTTTTCATAGATTCATATGAATTGCTTAGATGTTATATAATTAATATAATTTTAATTTGTGGAAACAGTATTCTTGTATTTCTGGCTTAAAATAAATTGCTTCTTTTCAGAGAGAGGAATGGGTGATCAGTTTTGAAGAAGCAGTGAATTCTATTGTGGTGTTGACAGTGCAAGTATTTCACCAGCTTGCCATTTATGCTCTTTTCTTCCCAGTAAATCCTGTTCCACAAATGGCATTCTGTTTGCGATGCTCCAAGTAACTGGAGAGAAATGGCATAAGTTGAATGTCCCTCATTCAAGGTTAAAATAAAAATAATTGAGTTTTAATGAGCTCAATCATCTGACAAAACTGCAAGGGCCTGGGCAAGAGGTAAGGAGAGGATAGCAGTAGGTGGCTTGTAAGAGATAACAAAAATATTGATTATACCCACTTCATGCATGGTTCTAATTTAAAAACTTTAAATAATCAACTTCCATGAGTACTCTGCTCTGCCCTTAGGAAGTTAACAATCTTATTGAGTAGATTATTTTAATAGATGATTAGAAAACAATAGGTAAACTAATCAGCACACAGGATGGTTTTCCATCTATTCTATGAGGTCTCTGATCCTTGTTTTATTTTATATATATCATTATTTTATAATGATCCTGTTTAGTTCAAATCAAGACTATCTCTTATCTGAATTATTAAAAGGGTATTCTCCTCCTTCTCTCCCTTCTCTTCTTTCAATAGTTTTTAAACACTTAGTCTTAGCACATAAGAACTCTACATGTTATACCTGTTATATATGTATGACTCTTAGAGTGCTAAGAACTACACATGATTTAAATCATTGGGTCTTCTTACTATCTACACAATTGCCTTAGCTTTAGAGTGTGTTCATAGTCTGGACTCTGTGTTTATTTACAACCCTATCCCCATACAAAATGACCTATTGGAGTGAACTTTGAGAGATAAGAAAAGATATTGTATCCATGAAATAAAAAAAGGAACCAGGAAGGAGCAAAAGCAAGTGCCTGAGTGCCTGAAACAGAATTGCCAAGGTAGAAGTCAAAGGCTTTTTATTTGGAATGTGACATCCCATCACCTCTGCCATATTCTTTTCTTTAGAAGTGATAAATAAATAAATTAATTAATTAATTAATTAAATGAAAGTAATTCCCTCCCACACTCAAGGAGAAAAGATAAACAATTGATAGACAATTTCAGCAAGCAAAAAAAGAAAGAAAGAAAGAAAGAGAAAGAAAAAAATAAAAAGCAAAAGAAATAAACACAAAAACAGGCTATTAATTTTGGAAAAAAAAACAAAGCATACCAGAAATAAAACATAATCATAGTATAATACTTGGCTCAGCAGCAAATAATACCATATTTTGCTGTGAATAATGCACACCCATGTGGTCTCCAAAATTTTTAGAGAAAAATATCTTGTTTTAATTTTATAAATCAAATTTTTATTTGTTTATATTTAGGCCATTTTTTTTCATTATAAAAATATTTTAGCATTTTTAACATATTATGGTACAGGAAATTTTATGTAACACTTTTGACTCATAAGCATAAATAAAATAATTAAAAACTCATATAGATACAGAATTAGTACCACCCATGTACATTGTACATACTTATTTTTCCCTCACAAATTTGGGCAAAAAAGTGCACATTATACATGGCAAAATACAGTATTTATATGGACAAAATAAATGAATACTTAGAATTATGACATAACTGTGCTCCAAGGAAGAATAAGGATAGAGAAGTCAGGGGAAATGGAGCTTACATGCAACTACATCTTCATCTACCATAATAGATCATTTTTAAAATTGACACCAAGTAAATAAATAATCTCAAAAATTGATGTCAAGAAGAGTCAACATGAATATATTATTTAGAAATATTAAAGAAAATGTCAGAGCATATAAAATAGTCAAACTATTATAAAGTTACTAGAGATTGAAATTAGAGTGTAATGAGAGAAAGCTGGGGGCTGATGTTTTTCATTATAAGTCTTCAAAGTACATTGGCTTTAAAAAAAAGACTACGAAAGGGAGTTCCCTGATGGTGTAGTGGCTTGGGGCTTTGGCGCTGGCACTGTCAGTGCTGCGGCCTGGGTTCGATTCCCAGTCAGGGAGCTACCCACATACCAAAATGCAAAAAAAAAAAAAAAAAAAAAAAAAAAAAAAAAAAAAAAAAAAAAAAAAAAAAAAAAAAAAAAAGGACTATGAGCATGTGTTTATTGGATGACAACAAAAAGAAATACAAAAACAAATCTATTAAGTGCACATACACTCTAGGCACTGTATCAGATGAGAAGGCTACAAAGATGAATAAAGACCACCTCTGATTTCAAATTTTTACTCTACTAGAAGTTAGAACATCATCAGGGAAGATTTTCTTTTTTTAATTGCTTTTATAACAAATTCATCCTGTTAGGATTAATGACCTCCTACTGAAATGGAAGGCTGGTCTGATTGATTGACGTTTCTGATTAGCTGGATTTTAATTACTCAGAAGAGAAAAAGCTTCTTTCCACTTTGCCTCCCTTCAATTCTCTCTGTAACTTTCCCAGCACAGCAGACCCACCTTCCACTGGAGGCGAAGAAGGAAAAACTGACCCTGTTGTTTTACTCAAATGAAGACAATTGAGAACACATTGGGCTTCTAATCCACGTGAGCTAGAGGAACGGAGGAACCAGCACTCAGGATGGCTCTGCGATGGGCCTCCTGCTGCTTAGCAAACAACTGGCCCTCAGTGTCCAGGAGTAGCAGATTGTCTTCTAGGTCCAAGCCACTGATCACATCCCAAGTGTTATGCTTGAAACCCAGAGAAGCAGAGGAATGTAGTTACTGCAAAATGTGTTTTCATCCTAAAACTTCTCAGAAAGTATAAACTGTAAACTAGTTGTCCCCAGATATAAAAGTGAGCTGCTGATAGCTCTTGTAAATATGATTTCCACGGCATAGGAATTACAGAAGCACAGAAAGCTTTATAAATACCAACAGCTGGCCAGTTAAGAGAGATAACCTCTTTTATTTTGCTTGGGGCAGCACACAGTCTGGAGAAGGAAACTGACTTCTAGCATGACAGAAGAGTTGGAGTTTGAAGCTCATGTATCGACAGAAAATTTACTTGTCCAGGGAGCCAGTGGTTTAAAAGTCTGGCTTTCAGCAACTGCTGCAAAGAACAAAACACTAATATTCATGTCGCTATCAATTGGTATTAATAGGATCCTTTGCAGTTCATCAAGTATCATGGAAATAAAGACTATTAATCAATAGTTTTCACATTAGAAACAGGAGACATAAAAAAAATAATGTTGGCCAGGCTCCAATCAAACCAAAGAAGTTAGAATCACTTGGGGTGGAGCTTTGGCACAGGTATTTTTTAATAAACATCCCAGGTCTTTCTAATGTGGTTAGAATTGTCTGGGGAATGTTAAGACTGGCAAGCCTGGTATGATGGTAAAAGCTGGGGACATGGAACACTTTATTTACTGGCCATGTGACCTTGGACCAGAAATTTGGTCTCTTGAGGTCTTGATTTCTTCGTTTGCAAAATGAGAATAAGCATTTCCTTAACCCTTATAGAGAAGTTTAAGACTCAGGAGAGGGCCTCTGAGAGTACGTTGCACACCATGATATTGTGCTCAGCTATGGGGTAATTCTTACCCTAGTTCTAACTCACAGAGGTGTCATGAGAGAGAGCAAAGCAACATGCATGCCAGTCGGAGAGCTAAAGAAACTGGATGGCCAGCATTTCCAGAAGAAAAGCTCTTTATGGCAAAATGTTATAGTTATCGAAACCCAAATGGCTGCCTCTATATAGGACCAACCAAGAGAATGAAATTGCAAAAGTGAAACTTTAGGAAGGAGGAGGTGAAAAAAACGATTTAGGGAGGAGGAAACCACGAGACCTGTGGCCCTCCAAAAATCTCAGCCCTAGAAACATCCATGTTTCATTGCAGTTTAGATGGGCCCTGCACTTCGAGTCTGGATTCATTGTGTTATGTAGGTAAACTGCCTAGCATGGAGAAGACCGTTAAACGTCAATTAGTACATTGTCTAAAATCTCAATATGAAGAAATACTCTTATTATAAGGTTGCGTCTTTGCACATAGGCACGACTGGAATCCTATAGATGTAAAGAAGTAAAGGAAAGAAGGATGATTAGCAATGACAAACATTAAACCAAAGGTCTGGCCACAAATGCTGGATCATTTTTAAGTTATTATTAACCACCATGCGAAGGACCGTTTAGGCCACAGGACTGTATTTGCCTAAAGCCCTCAGCCTTTACATGTAATCTGTTGGATTCCTAGCAATCACTATATCCCAAGTGGTGTTAAGGAGGCTGTGATCATTGTAGGAGCAAATACAGACCAAGGAACCCTGGGAAAGGCATTCAGGAGATGATGTCTCAGCTGCAACTTGAAGGTGGACAGGGTTAATTAAGCAAGCCAAACAAAGAGGATATGCTAACGAAGCAAACAGCATGACTAAGGGGAAAACAGCAGGCCAACATAAATGAGACAACATTATTTGTATCTATTTTCAGGTGAAAAGGGCTAGCTGCCACATTGGGGGGTGGCGGCGTGGATTGAGAGTAGTTCCCAGTGAGGTCGATAAAGCTGTGGCGTGGTCCTCGACACATTCCTGAGTGTACACGACGTCCAGAAAAGTTGGCTGGAGAGATTCGTGGCTTTTAGTGGAGAAAACAGCCTTCTATTATAAAAGCACACACTTATTATTCATTTTTTCAACACGTACTCATTCCGTAAGTGTAGGGTTTGGGGTCAGTTTGAGGGTTTTTGTTTGCTTGGTGGTTGGGGTTCTTTTTTAGCATATTCTGTGAGTGAGGCTCTATGCTAAGTACTGCGGACTCCATGTTGAATAATTTCTAATTCCTGCCCCTGAGGATCTTACAAGAATCCTGCCATTGAGAAAGCACAAGGAAGTAGACCAAACTGTGTAAAATCCTAGGACAAATGATTCAACTTCTTGAAGCTGCAGATTTTAAACTTTTAAAGTGGGGTAATATTTGTAACCACTTCAAAGGGTAGTTGGAGTATTTAATAGGATAATGCGTATAAAGGACTCAACACAGTGCCAGGCACATAATAAGCACTCTATAAATATTAACCATTGCTATTCCTAACCACGTCACCTGGTTTGGTCAGGGCAAGAAAATGGACGGGATGGGGTATTCTCTGGTGCTGAGACCACTGTTAGCACTCAACCAGCAAGCTCTCCCGACCAAATGACCGTGTATTTGGCTGGATTCCACACTCTAACCTTGCAGCTTTGGGTTCTAAGCTCCTTCAGAGAGTTGCACTCACAGAATTGATGAAATGTGACTGGTCATGCTTAACAGTTTAAGCCAACCAGTCCCCTGCCATATGCCTGGCATATGTGGTCCCACTGTAAACAACCGTGTACGGGAAGAAAAAAGGAAAGAAAAATGGCAGTTGTTGCCTTTCCAGGGGGAAGGGTGGGATGACCTACAGCCCAGACATTGTCATTTATGAGAAGTAAAAGGAGCCCTGTGACTGCTCATACTAGAGTGTTTCCACTTGGACACAGCAGCTGCGAGCCAGATGGTCGCTTGTGGGCAGATCCAGCCTGGGAACCTAAGCGTGGCCTGTGATGATGAGGAGGGGCAAATGCAAAACAAAACTTGCTTTTTGTTGGAAAATATGGCCTCAGCCTGCTAAGGAAGTTTGCCTCGTCAGTAACCAGTCAAAGTGATGGTGGTGAACAAGAGACAATGAAGACGCGTCTCCCCTTTTCATTCTGGAGCAAAGGAAGCCTCTGGACTCCACACAGCACTCTTATTTCTGGTACTAAGCCAGGTGATGGATAAGGTTCAGAGTTAGATGATTCAAAGACAAGATGATTTTAGGATTCCGTGTCTTTGGGGCTTGGGGATTTGGCTTCCTTAATGGAAAAGTTCTTTTGAGAGACAAAGGTTTTGTCCAAGGCTGAAATTTTTGGCCTCACCTTGAGGAGGCAGGTCCTTTATTTGAGAGCTCCTGCAGGCCAAAGGCCACATCTTCATAACTTGTGTAGAGCTGACACTCACTATGTGTTCAATAAATGGCATGGATGTGTGGGGAGTTAGTGGGTGGGCAGGACGTGAGAGAGAAACAAAGAAACAAATGAAGGAGAATGGAAAAGGGGGAAGGACAGGCAAAAAGGTTATGAGAAAAGGGATGAGGAAGGCAGCTTAGACCATGCAAACCAGGGGCACAGACCTCACCATCAATGTTAAGTATGGGCAAGGTTCAGTCTCTTCAGCAGATGATTAAAGAGCAGAGTGGAAAACTTGACCTCCCAGAAGACATCAGGGCAGATGGCCATTGTACATACACCAGTCACGGGAACTGGGAAGAACAGGGACTGGAGAACAGGAAGAGAATCCGGCCCGAGCTTTTCATTTGAATTAGCCAAGATCACCTGGATGTGACTAGGTCATGTGATCCGCCATGAGTAAAACCGAGGATCAGGATAAAAATGCCAATTGCAGGAAAAATAATTAGTTTGTGCATACTTGGAGTTTTGCATCAGCTATTATACATACTGCAGAAAATGTTTTCAACTGATTTCAATAAGACAAGTATTTGTGGAGAGCCTGCAGTGAGATATGAAAAGCCATATTTTCTCATGTACAGAACTTGCTTGCTTTGAGTTGGGAATTAAATCAACCAGGAATTGAATCTCAGTGATGATTCAGACATTCACTTTTCAAAAAGCAGATACAATCTCTCAAATGTTTTCCAGATCTAGGAATAATGATTTCAGGGTTTCTGTGTCATGATGATACTGTACATCTACATAATACTTTTCAACTACAAGTATGAAATAGACATTATCACCCCTTTACTAAAGAAAGGGGAAAATGGAGAGCAGAGAGCTTCATTAAGTGGAGACCCTAACTGCTAAGGATAGTTACTCAATAGCAAAAGTAGGACCCAAACTCTAGTCTCCTCTAATACTAAAGAAACTAACTGCCTTTTCTCTCTGTTGTATCCACTCACAGATACAGTTTATAGGCACAGTTTTGCAGGTTCAGAAACTAGATTTTTAACAGTTTACTTGGAATGACTGGGTTCTAGAGGATGTATTTGCTAACTCCAATTGCATAACTTCTACTGGGATAGGGAGAAGTCTCTGGTCCCAGAGTGAGGGACAATCACAGTAATCCCTCAGTAGCCCAGTGGGATGCCAACACCTGCTCATGTCCTTTGTATAAATTGGCATCCACACACATCCTCCTGTATACTTTCAGTCACATGCAGATTAGATTTTTTATAATACCTAATACAATGTACATGCTACGTAAATAATTGTAATACGTTTTGTTTAAGGAAGAATGACATGAAAAAGTCTCTACATGTTAAGTATGGATGCAACCATAACAGGCCTCACTACATAGTACATGTCAGCAACAACATAACCATTTTTTTTCAAATTTTCTCAATCTGCATTTGGTTGAATCACAGAGAGAACCCACAGATACAGAGGGCTGACTGTATCTGCTCAGGAAATTCTAGTTAACAGGAAAACACACAGGAAAGTATGTGTGCATGTGTGTGTGTGTGTGTGTGTGTGTGTGTGTGTGTGTACATGAACATGAGAGTTTCTGTTTCTCTTCATTTTTCCACTTACTGCATAAAGTATACTAACTTGACTAAGCACATTGCTGTTTCTTGAGAGCAGTGTCCGGGTGGGACCCAAGTTGTCATTAGCTCCTGCTGTAGACTATGAACTTATCACTCTACCTTGGGTTCTGGGTGTAAGAGCTATTTATCCCTTGCCCCTGCCTTGGGCTGGGAAGGCCATTTCATTAGATGGAATGGCTGCCCAGTTCTAGCTCTGAGAAGGTCCACTTGGCTGTAGGTTGAGGTGGAAAAGGTGAGGTGGGGAGCCATTGGTTTGGACCTGGTGTATGCATGTGAAAGGCTGGAACAAGTAGAGGCTGAGATTCAATGAGCCTTTCTATACAGTGTTGGGGGAGGAGGCAGGCAACCCCTAAGTGTCCTAGATCTGTGCATGCCCAGGATATTTTGACCAAGACTTTTGCTCTTCAGTGAATTAATTTCTGGAGTTTATAATGTTATGAACATTGAATCACATTAAGCATTCTCTTTTATATATTTACATAAGCATGTATATAAGGGCTGTCCAGAAAGTATCCAACCATGTAATATGAAAAATAGAAGCATTTATGGCTGAGGTTTTTTCTGGACAGCCCTCATATATGTATTTTCCATGCCATTTTTATAAAAAGGAGTTACAGCACCCATTTTTAAAAATATATTTGTGTTAAAAATAATAAAATTACATGAGGTTGGAATCATATACTATTTGCAGTGCCTTATGTAGTACCTAGCATTATTACTTTCTCTCTCTTGTTTCTCAGAGCATATAAATTTGATCAACTGCTTCTATTTTTTGTAAAGTTTATTTCTAAAAACAAACCAAAAAAAAAAAAAAAAACCAAACAAACAAACCTTTATGGACCTAAGATTTGGGTTTATATATTTGAAAGTATATGTATACTGAAACTATCTGATATATAATATGTAGTGCATAATGTATGATGAAGGTCCATGGGGATAGGCTGTCAGGTACCCCTCCTGTTCATCAGAGAGCTACCTTGTTCAAAGTCCTTTCTTTCCTAGGAGACCTCAGATACAATGATTAGTCTAGGTAGGGTATAATGGCCCTGCCATTTCAGCGGGGACGATTCTGATGGGCCATTTTATCTCCAAAGTCTGTTCTGGATGCTGTATTGCACCTCATCTTTCCCTCTCGCTAATCCTGTTTCCTTTCTTTCCACAGATTTCAATACCAAGATGACCACATAATAAGTATCCTGGCCCCTAAACTCCATTATCAGTGTGCTACCTAAAGAACCCAACCTATGACCTAACCTGGAAAAAAACATTCTTGAAAGCAATGATCTTTGTCTTGTTCACAGATGCCACTATAGCCCCAGTATCTATAATAGTATCTAGCGAATAATATATTCTTAATAAACAATTGATAATCATATAAGGCTTCATCTGCATGGTGAATATTGTCAAAGAACAAAATAAGATACTTGTACAAACAGGGTGGAACTTCCAAGCCAAGGGTCTCCCTATGGATTTTACTATAAACCATCCAACTCAGAGAAGCAGAATTGTGCAAATAGCATATAATCCAGCTAATTGCTTCATTCATTCTTTGAACATTTATTGAGGGCCTACTATGTGCCGAGGACTAAATAAGAGAAAAGATAAGCAAAAGAACCTGTGCCTTCTCTCAAGTAGCCCACTGTATGTTTATGGAAAGAAATTAATAAATCAGTGACTACAGCACTGTAGTAAGTATAACAATAGTGAACACAAGAGGCTGTCAGAGAACATGGGGAAAAGAAAACAGTAAGCCCAGCTTTAGAGAGAAGGCTGCCCAGAGAAAGTAACATCTGTGAGGTGATTTACTGAGGGCGCTGCATGCCATTAAGAGCACAGACTGAAGTTGGACTACCTGGCTTCGAATTCCAGTATTACACACCAGAGGCAGTGAGTAGAAAAGTTATTTAACCTCTGCCTTACTAATGACCTTGAAAATTTATAAAAGAAAGTATTAGAAGAGCTAAATGACTCAACATCTGTGAAGCATAAAGAACACATCTGTCCAATAGTAAGCTCTCATCAAGTGTTAGTAAAATAGATAAAATAGACAAATAGGATTATCCCAATAAGGAAGCACTTTCACACAGAGGTTAGCAAGTAAAAATACCAGAGATACGAGTGAGACTGGAGCTTTCAGGAACCTATAGGTCACTTAGTATGTTTAGGACAATGGAGACAAGGTGTAAATGAAGAAGGGACCAGAGAGAACAGGCAGTTGGGTAGAAGGGAAGCCCTTGAAGAAAGCCATCACCTGAGAGCAGATAGAAGCCCACCAACTTTGATTATAAATTCTTTTAAAGGGGTGGGCTGTTGAAGGGTCCTAGGACTTAATGTCTCAAAATTCCTCTGAAAATATTAACAAATTGACCCAAGTCTGAAATACTTAGCAAAATCAACCACCCATACATATTGGAGCTTCTGTGAATGGTTAAACTGAATCTATAGGCTAATGAGAACACGTGAATTGCCTTCCCATAGCATTTTCTTTTCTTCTCTGGAGATAGGCATTCAATATAAGGTGACTAATGTCTCTGAGGGAAAAGCATGGTACCTAAAATATTTCATTGCACACATTGTATAGGACCATGGAATCAATAGATTAGTGTCAAAATATTTTGGAATATTTACTTAACCCCAGACATTTTAAGAGGATGAAAGTTGGGTTCAAAAATACAGAGAGGATCTGGCTGCGACATCTGTCACCCCATTGATCGCCAGGGTTGATTCGACTGATCTGGCTGGCTAGGCGGGTGTCCCCTTCTTCCCTCACCGCTCCATGTGCGTCCCTCCCGAAGCTGCACGCTCGGTCGAAGAGGACGACCTTCCCCGCTAGAGGAGAGGACCGTTCTTCGGTCAAGGGTATACGAGTAGCTGCGCTCCCCTGCTAGAACCTCCAAACAAGCTCTCAAAAATACAGAGAAGCATGAAGAGATCCTCCATGTCACAATGGTACATATGTCCATGAAATATTACTCAGCCATGAAAAACAATGAAATCTTACCATTTGCAACAACATGGATGGACCTAGAGGGTATTGTGCTAAGTAAACTAAGTTACACAAAGGAAAAGAGATGTCATACGTAGATCCTAAAAAAAATGAAATAAACAAGCAAACAAAACAGAAACAAACTCATAGTACAGGAAAACTGATGGTTACCAGATTGAAGGGGGTGTGGGAACCTGGGTGAAAAAGGTGAAGGGATAAAAAAATATAATTGGAAGTTACAAAATACATAGTCGTGGGGAGGGAGGATGTAAGTACAGCATAGGGAATATAGTTAATAATATTGAATAATATTGTAGGAACTCTGTATAGTGCCAGGTGGGTATTAGGTCCATCCGGGGGATCACTTTATAAATTACGTAAACATCTAACCACTATGCTATAGACCTAAAACTAATAAAATATTGAATGTCAACTGTAATTGAAAAATGAAAATAATAATTAAAAATATATACGTAAAGATTTACACACACACACACACACACACACACACACACACACACACACAAAGAAATATGGAGAAACCACCAACTAGCATTGAGGGATCATGGTCAGCTTTGTTCTTTTTTGGTCATGTTTTTACTGCATTTGCATCCCCTTTTCTTCTTGACGAAAGTAAAGAATTTTGTTATTGGTCTGCTCAGGCTGCCATAACAATACACCATAGACTGGGTGGCTTAAACAACAGAAATTTATTTCACATAGTTCTAACGTCTGGGAATTTCAAGATCAAGCAAGGTAGTTTCATTCTGAGGCTTCTTCCCTTGGCTTGTAGGAAGCCACCATCTTGCTATGTTCTCACATCACCTTTCCTCAGTGTCTGTGCTAAAGAAAAGTGAGAGAAAGAGAGAGAGAGAGACAGAGAACACTAATCCTATCAAATCAGGGCCCCACCCTTTTTACCTCACTTAAACTAATTACTTCCTTCAAGGCCCCATCCCCAAATATAATAAACTGGGGTTTAGAGTTTCAACATGAATTGGGGGAGGACACAAATCTACAGTCCACACATTCTACCTTTGGTTCCCCAAATGCCATCTCCTTCTTCCATGCAGCATACATTCATTTCATCCCAACAGCCTGAAAACTCTTAACCAAATTCAGCATCAGCTCTAAAGTCCAAAGTCTCATCTAAATGTCATCTAAATTAGGTATGGGTCAGACTTGGCGTACAATTCATCCGACACAAAATTCCTGTCCAGCTATGAACCTGTGAAGCCCAAGTTGTGAACTTCCAAAATACAAATGTGGGAAAAGCATAGAACATGCAGTTAGATTGTAAAAGGGAGAAAAAGAAAGAAGGAAGGGGTGATGTGTCCCAAGTAAATCTGTAACCTAGCAAATCAAATTCTATTAGATTTTAAGGCTCAAAAATAGTCCTCTTTGATTTTATGCTTTTATCTTCTGGATCCTCTAGGACAAAAGTCCCACCTTCCTGACCCATTGGGGCAGCATCCCCTCTTCCAGGACTCTACCTTGTGGGGATCCTGCCCCAAAGGATTTGGGAGGAGAGCATCTAGCTTGTTGAAACCAAGGTGGTGGTCCCACCCTTTGAAACCGAGGAGAGGCAGCCCTGATGATGCTTGAATCAACTTTAGAGTCATTCTCCCTTGTTCTTTAAGAATAACATACTGTACGTTACATACATAAGATAAGTTTTATCTAAAATTGTTAGACCAAAAATTGCAGGTCGTCTTAACCACGGGAGTAACCGGTTGAGAGGATTTCTTAATGTTGGGTTAGAAAAGTAGGGGTTGTCTTATACATTGGGGGTGGGAATCTTATACACAGAAAAATATGGTACTTTTGCAGCTAAATAGCTCTATTATTCCACCTGTAGTAGAATCTAAGTCCAATGACTGTCTTTCATTTCATCCTGCCTCCTTCCCCCTCAGTTCAAACCAGCAGTATTTCTGTTCATATAATCCCACAATCATTTAAAAAAAAATTTAGCTATCAAATAAGTTCTGACAAATATGAATGACCCAGTTAGTGTCTCCAGACCACTGGTGAGGGATATGGTAAAAATGCCAACACTATAAACAAACTTCTCTATGAACTATAGATGGGTTTTATTACTTTGACTCAATATAAAACAGATATAGCACCTAATTGTCTTGAAAAATATAGCAATTGGGCAAGAAATGGCTGTGTTCATTTTTCCAGATAAACAGACTATGGAGTACATTTGCAAAGCAGATTGAAGAAGTTTACATGATTCATGAATTATCTTGAGAATTGTACTTTAAAATTTCCAAGAGCGTTAGCATCCTTTCCCTTTTTTGAGTGCCTAAGACAGGACAAAGCCATTTTTCTGCCTTTTTGAGCCTTTTAGGGTTTACTTAATGAGGACCACTTTTACCGGAGTGAAATAGAATCCCTGTCATAATATGTGAGATCACGCTGGACCAGAACCAGGAAAGACGTGAGCAAGCTGGCCCTCCTGCAACAATGTAAAACTCACATTCTGCTCTCTTAGCCAGCATGCATTTGTGAATTTGAGCCTTTCCATGTCTAGCTAACATAAGGCAAGGACCCTTTGCTCCTTATGGAAATGGAAAAGCAGGGCTTTCCAAGTTTGATTTCAAAGATGGCCTGGAACACAGAAGGGTCCCAGGCATCAAGCAGTCTTTTCGGCAGAAAAACATTTGGAGAAACGTCAGGATGGAGGCTGATTCCAGTTCCAACTGTATCCCGAGGCAGGAGGTTAAAGCGTGGATTCAGATAGTTTTGCTTCACAATGCACGGGCCTGCCTGAAATAACTTGAATGTAGTTTCTCTCCTTTCTTCCTTTCAAACTTTTCTCCACTCCTTTCATTCCCGGCTTTTAAAATTTCCTTCTCTCTTTTCTCTCCTATTTCTCTCTTTGCTTTCCTCTTGTCCCTTTCTTTTCTTTTCCTTTCCTTCATCAATTACTTTTCTCATCTTGACCCTTGACCCTTTATTTCTTTTGTCTTTTCTTGTCATCAATTTCTTCCCTTAGTTTCTTTTCTTTGTTCACTTCTTCCCTTATTTCCTTCCATCATATTTGGTAAAGTTTAATGGTTTGGAAAATGATGTGAAAGTCAGCCACAGACCATGTTTACTTTGATTATGATTAGACTAGATTCGTATTAACTAGAAACCTAGAAGTACAGGACAATCCAAAGAAAATTAAGACAGTATCTATCCTTTCCTTTTTGCAAGGGGGCAAAGGATGAATATGCCATTGTGATGTGAGCGAGAGGGAATGAGGTTGAGCACGTTTCTCTGAACGCAGCTCCTAAGTTTCCTTTCCTCCTTCCTTCTTCCTTTATTTTTCCCACCTCCAGTCTCACAGTTTTCTCATTAGGATCATTCATCGAGATGAGTATAGAGCTTATTGCTATTCTGTGTAATAAGTGAGAAAACTAAAACCCTGAGGAATTGTTTAGCTTCAGGGTGGCATACATGAGGGACTCTACTCGTCCCCCTCCTGCAGCAAGAGGATTAACGAACGGTTCTCTCCATCCCACCCCAAGTCGTAGTTATAACATTTATACCAACACCTAAGACCATCAATGGCCTCTTGTTGGAGCAAAACTAACTGGATTAATTCTAAGATATCATGAAACACAGGTAGATACTGTATAGTCATGAAGTTGCTCAGTAAATGTTTACTGTCTGCTTCTGTGTGTGCTAGGCATTCACATACAACCATGGATAAAATTAACCCACTTTTTATTTCGTTGATTACCATCTTAAAGTAGGATCTTTTTCCTACTTGACAAACATTATGTCATATTGCCAAAAAACACAGTGTTTGTAGTCAAGCAAATCTGAGTTCCAGCGTAGCCTGTAATGGCTGTGTGACTGCAGACAATTACTTAACATTCCTAAGACTTAAGGTCGTCATTTATAAATTAGAAATAATTACTACTTTCAGAATGGTTATAATTATAAAAGAAATGTGCTGATCACGGTGCCCAGCACTGTAGATATTAGTAAGTGAAAATAAATACAAAACTGGATTGCAGGGATGGTTGCAGAACTCTGTAAATTTACTAAAAGTCATTGAATTGCACATTGAAAATGGGTGAATTTTATAGTATATAAATACCTCAGTGAAGCCATATGTATTGTTTGTCAGGCTTGAAAAGAAATATAGGTGTAGAGATCTGGAAATTCAGAGGAAAAAGATGTCTTCTCCAGAAGAAAAGATAGAGAGAAAAGCAAGGGGAGGTGTCAAGAGATTGTTAAACAGGAGCAAGGTTTCTGCAAGTGGACATGAAGTCACCAGATAAAGGACAGCATTCATATCTACGAGATATGAAGGAAATTAAATGCTTTTGAGCCAAAGGTTCATGTTTGTTTGCTGATGCAGACAAGAAGACCAGTTAGAAATCTCCTGTCAAAGCACTTAGAGGTAACGAGGTGGCCGCACAGAGAAAGCAGAACAAGTGATCCTGGGACGAGTGGGTGAGTGGGCCTGGATGAACACAGTGACTGACTACAGAGAGGAATGCAGAAGCAGAAGTCAAAATGACCCAGGTTTTTGAGCTTAGGCATTAAATTTTAGAGATTGAATTTGAATTACTGATGACACCTATGAATAAATATTTGGTAGGGATGTTTAGCAAGTTGTTGAAACAAGGGTCTGGATCTCTGGATGAGATACGGTAATTCATGTGAAAAATTGAGCTAGTCGAGTTCTGGGCTTTAAATTAGACTTTAGGTTTACATTGTCTTCCTAACCCCCAAATCCCCTGTCCTGAGGTTCTTGTTTGATCTCTGTATTATTCAAATTGCTCGGGTGAGAATGAGTCTTTTTCTGAGGAGGATGTCTAAGGCTTCCATCAAATCCAAGGACCCCAAAATGGTTGAGAACCACCGATCTAACCAGTGTCAGTTGGATGAAAGAAACCACAGTGTTGTTTGAACTGATGGTTGTCTTCTTCCATCCGTCCCGAGGTCTGGCTGAAGTGAATGCATAGAAACACATGCTTTGGCCCATTGTTGGTGGATGGCACCATTCTCTACGTCCATACTTAACGTTTCAGCTTCACGTCATGCTCCAGGTTCTGCATAATTTGTTTGTGGTTGTTCTGGTTACTCTCCAAAGAAAAATATATTTTCAACTGCCCTGCTAGTTCATATTTAATTATGAGGAAATATCTTCAAAAGCAGCTCTGAATTGGAACATCTCTGCTAATTGCACTGACACATCTAAGACCATCTTTCTGAGAGTAAAGTATGCAGGACAAATCCAGGATGTCATCTGAAGTGGACAGATGGAAAGGGCTTTTTTCTTTAACTATATCCAGACAGTCATTATTTTATGTCATTAGCACAGGCCTGTAAGGCAAATTAGTAAAGAAAATTGAATACATTTTTTCACCACCAAGTGAGCCTAAGTGGAAAAGTTGCAAAAATAGCTCAGATGCTTTTTGTTGACACAGCTCATTTCCCTTGATTGCTCAGTTTTGCTTTTGCCTCAAGAAGATATTAAATCTAAAGTGTTACTGTGTGTAAAAGTGTTTTAATTAGGCTACGTGGTACAAAGCATACTTCAGGGAGGTACACACAGATGCTGGGGGAGGAAAGCACACCCAGTTTTATTGCCTTTCTTTTTTTCTTTTGGAAGCAATCATGCTCTTCTCTACTTGGAAACCACAGGACTAGGGCCCGCTAGAAAAATTCAGCCTTACAAGTGGTTGAGTAAAAGGAGAGGTCACCTCCTTCTTGCATAGGTGCATGTCTCCACCCAATGGGAAACCAGTTGACGTTGCATTAAATGAAGCTAAATATAAGGTGATGGAAAGAGAAGTCACATGAGGTGGTGAAATTATTATACAACAAGTTGACAATGCACTGTAGAACTGTAAACCTGAAACCTATGTAATCCTTGCTAACAGATGTCACCCCAATAAGTCTAACAATAAAAATGAAAAAAAAAAAAAGATTGGAAGACTCTCGGGTCCAGGCTGTTCTTAAACCTGTTCCCGAGAGTTGAAGGCAACCTGCAGAGGGACCAAGGGGAAGAGGTCTCAGGATGCAAGCATCCCAGACCAAGGGAACCAAGGGCTGTGCTTGTCCTAGGCACTCAGAGGTAGTCTACCTGGGTCAAAGAGAAGCTAACATGGTGATCAGAGTCACAGGACAAAAAAATCAAGTCTTAGAGACAAGAAAGGGATGACTTTAGAAGCATAAACAGCAAGATTCACTGCTGGAAGGAGAGAAGTCAGATGGGAGAGGTACAAAGACTGGTTTAAGAACTGTGGGTGAGAACAAAGATGGAGAATGGCCAAGGTGGGTGCTGTGGCTTCCCTCTGGCTGTGTTCAGGGCTTAGAAAAGGTTGAGTGGCATTGCTGAAATAACCTGAAAAGTCCGTGTGCTTAACTCCTCTACTTTCTGGACTGCGTCAGGAAACTACTTTCTTAGTCCACGCCTGAAGTGCCCCAGAAAGCTTCCCAGGTACCAAGGCAGTAAGTACCTTTTGTCCTCAGGCAACTCCAGCTTCTGCAAGGACATCCCTTTCATTAATCTGAAATCTGCCGCCCAATAGGAGATTATAACAAGATTAGCTTTATGTTCACTGGCAAATCAGGGAGGTTCTGGCTCTTTCCATGATCTCTAGTGCCCACTGCCAGTGCCTCTGTTAGAAATCAGTAATGATGATAGAAATCAGTCAGATGGTTTTTGAGCTTTGAGTACATGTGATTCTCTAGCTTCTAAGATATTGCAGAGGCTTCACAGGGTGGTAGCATGGATCCACCCTGGGGTTTGAGGCCCCAAGTCCTAAAATTTAGGTTTTATGTAATTACTTAGGCTTGTTTGCTCCATGACAGGTTTCTTCTCTCAGATTCACCTTCTGACTCAAGGTTTCCAAGCAGGGGCAGAGACACCAACTATTTGTCCCCAGTGCAGCAATACATAACCCTTTATCTTATTTGAAGAAGAATACTGAGTCCTATGCAGTAAGGACACATCCTCGAGCCTGTGGTGTGGGGATTTTGTGATTTTCGACGTGGATCCCTGAGAGGCGAGTGGGAGCTATTCCATGGTGTGTATACAGAACGGTGCTGTGTTTGCCTCTATGTTCTGCCCGC
Organism: Lyroderma lyra; assembly: GCA_004026885.1. Classification (NCBI taxonomy): domain Eukaryota; kingdom Metazoa; phylum Chordata; class Mammalia; order Chiroptera; family Megadermatidae; genus Lyroderma; species Lyroderma lyra. The sequence continues at coordinate 10,992 of PVJL010007610.1, read as the reverse complement.
CCGTCTCAGTCCTGCCCCACGAAGCTGCGGAATTCTTGCCCCCAACGCTGCACGGCAGCCCTTCAGATATTTTGAAGCAGCTCTCATGCCAGCCGTAAGCTCCTTCTTCCCTAAGTCATAGTCTCCAGAGCGCCGAGCCAGTCTTTGCACAACATGCCTTCCGGGTCCATCGGCAACCTTGGCCCTCTCTTTTGAATGTGCTTCACGTTGTCCCTGTCCCTGAGGATGACAGTGGTAGAAATAAATATAACAGATTAACTCCCCAATCCAGGGGACTGCCTCACCCTGCGTCCTTGGGGTGACAATTCTGCCCCCACGGCTTAAGCTGCACACCATAATAAACCTTCCTCTCGTGCTTCAGTACTTGCATTTGAGAGACTATCTTGCCATGCCTATGGATGATAATTTATGAATGCTGATCATGCAATGGGTCTTGTAATAGATACAAAGAGAAATAAGGTATTCTCCTGCCTGAGGGACATAGAGGCTAGTAGGACACATCAGAAACACACGTGTTCGAATGTATCTAATGATACCGCCCCCCCCCCCAGTCAGCCATTTCCATAGTTGGGGAGCAAAGGCAGCTCACAGAAGACAGATACTATACATGTGAGAATGAGTAGTTGATTATTCTAGAGAGAATTTGGCACTTGATAGTCGAATTGCTGCCTAGAGAAAAGCCTAAGAATTCATTCAATCTAAAAATATTTATGTTTACGTGCATTGTGTGCCAGGAACTCAAAGGAGACATTAATTTAATTAGGACTTGGAGAATATTGTGATGCACTCTACTTTCCAAAAGCATCAAGGATTCCTCAACTGATCACATTCTTTGCTAAACAGGCCTTCTGAAAAGCATGAGGATGACAAAATCAGTTAACACTTCCTTTGCCGCAATCCATCGAGAAGACGAGAGACATGAGAGAACAGTGCATCGACGCCTGTCCCCAGTTATGCCTGAGTTTCACCCTGCTCAGATGCTCTCAACGCGAATACCCTCGTTGGTTTATGAGACCAAGGCAGTGGCATTAGGCCTGAAAGGACGTTAAAGACTGCTGGTTACTCAGAGGATGGCGATTCTACATGAGTTCACCATGGAAAAGTCCACCCATTCCAGGGTCTCCTCTTCAGTGTAGCCCTTAGAGCTTAGAAACATAAGTTTGGATACACAAAAATCCCACTACAGACCTATTAGAAAATAATGGAATTTCAGGTCCTTTAGGAAATATCCAGTGCCAAGAACAATGAAAGATTTCTTTGGGTTTTAGCTTCATGTACATTCTTTGTCATTTAAAAGACTCCAAAAGAATAGAAGTGCACCCCAATAAGTCTAACAATAAAAATGAATTAAAAAAAAAAAAGAATAGAAGTGGCTTCTTGTAGATTATGTTGAACTGAATTCTCATTCTGCACATAGTGAGAATGAGTTCAGTAATTGATTAGTAATGTCTGTCATGAGCATTGTGGTCATAAGTGCTATAAGGAGTGCCACACACTTGCAATCTAGGCCAATGCCCTCATTATGCTAACTGGAAAACTTGGACCAGAAGGACAAAGCCTCCTCCAAGGCCACAGAGCTAGTGCAGCATCTTACCAACACTAAGATCAAGAATTCCTTTTTTCTTGCTATATCTTCCTCTTTCATTTCAACCTTTGCTTTGAAGCATATTAAATGTACCCAAACGCCAAGTCAGGAGATGTTGAATTTGGCCTTGGCTTTGTTAACTAAGAAAATGAGAAAACCCATCAGAATTTCTTACAGTATTAAATCCTCAGCACTGGAAGGTCTCATACAGATAAGTCCAACCAAGTGCCTTCATCTTATAGATGAGAAAAGAGAGGTTCAGAGAGGTTAAAATGAGTTCATGGCAGGCTTTAGAACATGTCTCCAAAGTTCCATTCCCTGCTATTTTCTCACAGTTTCTTTCTTCATTAGTAAAAGTCCTTTTGTGAAATAAGCATCTGTTGAGTAACTACTTTTGGACAGTCTTTAGGCTATAGCAGGCCTGGGCAGACTTTTGCAGGGCAAGAGCTTCTTCTAATTTTCTCTAAGTATTGCAGTCCACTAGCTATTTATTTTCACTTGTTCAAGTACATTCAGCCACCTCAATTGGGAAGAACTGACTCTTGCCTCTAGCACCTGGATGGGTGTGTGCGAAAAATGTGTTTATTTTACATTAGGCTGCCTAGCCACCAGGCCCTGGCGTAATAGTGGCATCCACTATGACGCTTTTTTGTTAATTCAGGGGGTTACCCCAACGTTGTTTGGTGGTTCATCAGTGGATGACAATTGCCATCTAACCAAGCCAATGAGTTAGTGCAGGAACTGGTCATGTAAACATTTTTTTGTTTTGTTTTGTTTTGTTTTGTTTTTTACAGTTTGGTGAGTTTCAGAATAGGTTTTTCTAAAGTGCTACATGAAGAGACACTGGACTCTTCCTGAGTCATAGATGAAGTGAGTGTTTTGGTGAGTCTTAAAATCTGAAGAGTTTTCCAAAAATACAGACCAGACCAGGGTTTTCTGGATAAATAGTACTACATGGAAAAATGCATGGAGATATGAAGGGACATGAGATACTTTAGCAACCACAAGTCATTTAGAACTAAGCAGAGGTAGGCAAGGACCCCAGCAAGGACCCTCAGCCTCATACTAACAGGTTTGGACTTGACCTAGTAGGCAGTGGGGAGTTATCAGCATATCAAAAGAGGAGACGTGCCAAGACCAACTCCATGCTTTGGATGAATTGTGACAATATTGTGAAGAGGAGAACTAGAAGTTTACGAGACCAGCTAGAATATCATCGCAAGGGTCTATGTGAGAGAGAAATGGCATTCTGGGTTAGGCTGGTAACTGAAGATTGTGTAGGAAGTGGACTGGGGGAACCATTGCAGAGGTAGAATCAATGGCCAGATTTATATTGGCCATGGGATTGAGGGAGGGGAAAATCCAAGAAATAAAAAAATGCATTTTGCTTACCCTATAGGGTAGTAAAAATGGACTAAGGTTATATATAAGGAAATACCTGAATAAAAAAGTAAAGCTCTTTACATATATATATAGTACTTTTATTATCATAAGATCTTATGACCGAATACTATCTCAGTTCTCTCTTTAGCACAAAAACACAGGTCAAATGTACTATGGACAAAAGTAAACCCTGACAAAGGAAATGGTACAACATATAGTTTTGAATTGTCATTCATACCATTCCAGCCACTGCTCTCCTTACGACTTCCCTGTTTAAGGACTGCTCAGACTTATGAACAGTTTTCTAGAGAGGGAATCCCCTTCCTCGGTCTTTGTCTCCTTCCCATAGTTGGTTAGTATTCACTATACGAAACTTTTGGAATCACACAAGGCTGCATATTCCATTTATAAACATGGTGTTGCGTGGCATTTATTGAAAAATACACACCCTATGGCACCACAACACACCACAAGACATTTGCCTTTAAGATCCCCACTTACCAACCAACTTGCTTAACGACCTAGCCACAGGAACACAACTTTGTTGTTAATTAAGTGAGGAGTGCCTGTATGGATTAAGCATTGCAAAGCAGGAGGGACAGCAATGAGCCACCCACACACCCTGTGCAAGGACTGAGAGGCTATTGTTGAAATTTTCATAAAGAAACTCATCTACTTTGTTAAAGAGGCAACCTCTCAGGGCTACTTTGACCAAATAACCATATTTTGCCATGTGTGTTGCAAACATTGTTGTCGCTATTTGTGAGGAAAAAACAAGGATGCACATTATACATGAGTAGAACTAATTCTGTGTCTACATCAATGTTTTAAGTCTTTTATTTATGCTTATGAGTTTGAAGTGTAACTTGAGAAATCAATAATTAAAAAATTAAAAAGAAAGATTTTTTTCCCTGAAGGTTTGAGCCAAAAACACAGGTGCACATTGTACATAATACATGTCAAAATACAGAATACAACAGCTCTTAAATAGAACTTCCCTAGGTGAGTGGCAGAAATGTTTGAATAAGTGGATCGGATTCAGCTACCCTGAGCTGCCAAACTGAGCTGTTTGGTAATTAGTAAAACATCTGTAATAGGATTAGCATCTCAGAAAAGGTGGCTGCTTTCTTGGCCAGAGGAAGGAGTGGAGACATACAGGAGGAAAGGAGTGGGGGATTTGGACGTGGACTTCACTTTAGCCCAGCTGTTTCCCATTTGAAGAAAGGATAACGGGTAGACACTGAGTCAGTGGGAAAGCATCAGGACAAAAGCGAAAAGGCACATGATATCAAATCGCACTGACCCTAAGTTGACTCAAGTGCATACCACTGGCATGCGATGAGCAAAGCTTCCTTCTCCCTACAGTCCTCAGAGCTAGCCTTCGTTGCCAAAAGATGTCCTAGTAAAAATATTTATATGAGAACAACACAAAGGCAATGTTAAGAGCGCCGCTGACCTCTGACGGTTTGAACTCCGCTCTCCACAGTGAATGATGCAAGATTCCTGGTTACACTGGGTGGTTTGAGCACTTCCTCCTGGCTTTGAGCCTTTGATATTGGGAGGAGCACGTGGGAAGCACCAGGGGATTGTAGAAATCCTTCTATGGAACAGGCTAATACCACGCAAGCATAATAAATGTTACATCATATGGAAACCTCTAGCCTAGATGCTGCCTCATTGAAGGCAGTCCATTAGTGTGTTCTTGTTCCTTCTCTCAAAATGGTTTTACTAAATTAAAATAAATTGAAAATAAAGAAAGCGAAATTGAGAGATATTGCATAGCTAGTATGAGCCCAAAGTTCTGCTTTACTGTTTTCTTATAGTTCCATCATTTAGAACAAGGGTCTGCTACTACAGCCCAGGGACTGAATCTGACCCAAATCTGTTCTTGTAAATTAAGTTTGATTAAAATGCAGCCATGCCCATTCATTTATTAATACACATTTGCTATTGGATATTTTGTCATTACACCTGTAGGAGTTGCAATAGAGACGGCTATACGGCCAAGGCTGGCAAAATCTGAGATACTGACCCCCTGACCCTTTATAGAAAAAGTTTTCCAATTTGTGGTTTCCAGTTAATGTTCTCTTTCTTCAGGAAACACCTGTGAAAATTTTAACATACTACCTCCAATAGGTGACATATGGAGCCACTTGTACTATCACCATATGATCTTAGATTAAATCATCACGTGAGGTTTGAAAGCAGAGAATGAGAATTGAGGGAAGAATTCCCTGATAGGGACAAAGAAAGAGGGAAATTTGGGCCGAAGCCCCTGACTTGTAAAGCAGAGAAGTACGCTTCATTTTGTGAGTAGGAGCATGAGAGCTGATAATCAGCTGATTATCAAGTTAAACCTGAACAAGAAGAGTGGTAGTGGTAACGATGGCAACGCTACCTCTCTTTGCCAGGGCTCCCAAAAACCCAGAGACGGGGACACAAGCTGACATGCTAACTCTTAAAAAGGATTGGGGTCACAATCCCAGAAAAAGGGAGTCGGAAAAAAAGAGGAATGGAAAAAAAGAAAACCAATAGGAGTGGGGCCGGGAAAGAGAAATAATGGCGTGTCTGTAACAAGCTATGTGTTCAATGTCACAGGCATCTTCAGAGAGCTCCCTGAAACCTCTGCTCTCCAAAACTATCTGTCAAGAAAAGAAAGGAGAGGACAGCTCCCAGCTCCTCTTATTCAAAGGGTGCCCCAGGGGACATTGAGTCCACCACATCTCAGGACTGCCCATCCTAGCCTGAAGAAGCCAGAACCCAAGACAGCAATAGTGACATCCAGGGCACCGGGACCACCCTGTTGGTGGCTGGGAGCCTCCTTCGCAGCCTGGAACCAGCAGCCTCACCGGGCTGGCCCAGTGGACCCAAGCACATGGGCAGGCACCAAGTGACTTTCAAGGTCTGCTGAGCCCCGGGGGAACAGGGAAGCCCCGGAGCAGAGGTAAGAGGTGACACAGGTATTGACTTCCACGAACGTGAGGGACCAAGAAAAGTCCTCACAGTGGGCCTGGCTGACCTCATGGGAGAGAGCCCAGAAGACAAATCCCCTTCGCAGCTTGGAGGGCAGCCATGTATCTCATGAGGATCAAAACGTCCCCCGCTGTGGACCGCAGGAAAGCACTTAAGGCCCGGCGATCTTCCCCTCTTGTCACATAGACCAGAGACTCACGGAGCCTGTGGAGGCGTTTTAACTGGACTTGACACACTACAGCGTATGAAACACCTACTGTACACTGAGCTCTTTGGAATCCTCAGGGAAACCCCATGAGCGTGAAACAATAATCTCCATTTTCCATAGGAGTGAATTGAGACCTAGAGCAGTTAAGTAACTTGACCCAGGTATCTTCATATATTTGGGGACCTGTCGTATGGAAAAGGGACTAGACCTATTTCAAGTGGTCCCAGGAAGCTGAACTGAGACCAATCGGTAGAAATTACTGGAAAGCAGTACTTAGCACAGGGGCTTTCTAGAAGTCTGAGCTAGTTTTCCAACAACGCACCGAGCTATCATGCAAACCAGGGAGGTGTGCGTCGAAAGCAGTAGTGAACACATCGCAGGGGCCTCTGGGAGAAGGAGGCACTGAATGAAGGCTGACGTCTTCTAGGGTTTCCTTTTCATGAAGAGTCAACACCAACGCACACATATTTTTACTGTTGCCATTTTAATGTCTATGTGGGAGGGAAAAAAGACACTTAAAAATAATAATACAATCCCCAATTTGCAGATGAGAAAACTGAGCCTGGCAGAGAGACAAAGCACAGAAACTTGTCCCAGGTCTCCCAGCTAGTAAGTGTCACCTGCGGGCGGCCACGCTCCTGCGTGCTCCTCTCTGCGGCCTCCATGACTCCGCAGGCGCCTTCTGTTCTAAGCCAAAAGCCTTTGGAACCTGAGCTCTTGGAAAAGACAGTCACGTGTAAAGACACCACAGAGGTCACGTTGACAGACAAAGCTGCGTTTTAACTGGTTCGAACATTTTTTTCTGGGCAAATTCCCTGCAAATCCTTTCCTTATGAATCCTTTTTCCATGGCCCTTAAACACCTTCCAGACTGCACGCTGCCATTGAAAATGCTTTGAAAAGCACTTTTGCAGGTTTCTTCCAATGAAAAATCAACAAAAATCATCAAAAGACAGACCCTTTGATTTGTTTTTCTCCTCAGGGTGAAAATGACTTGGGAGAAGAATGAGGCGATTGCAATCAGGGAAAAGAGCCTGGGAGCAAGATCTTAGCTCAACGGAGGGCAGGGGACTGGCAATAAGTTTAGGTGATAGGGGGCTAGTTCAGGCTTATGCAAAATAAAGATAAAGATGGAGAGAACCTTCTGCACTTGGAAGGCTCTGGCACCAAGAAGCAAGTGACAAGATAGCCCAAAACTTCATCAGTGGAAAATCACAGCTCTAGGGAACTGCAGGGTGATGATTAAAAACTACCCCAGGTTGCTTCCAATCTCCGCCCAAGACAGTGCACATTTATCAGGGGTCTGTAATGCCTCTCAGGAAAAAAAAAAATCTTTAAATACTTAAACCATATTTTAATTTTGAAAGGACACATCTTGCTAAAATTTACTTCTCTAATTTTTCCACCAGAGCCAAAATGTTTTGTGTTGAGTTATAGTCTCACACTCTCCCTAGTTCAGGGTTGAAAGTGTAAGCTCTGGAATCAGACTGGTGGAGTTCTTAATGTTGGCTCAATCACCTACTAAGAGATGTCAACCTTGGATAAGTTACTGAACCTCTCTAAACCTCAGTTTTTTAAATCTATAAAACGAAAGTGATTATAGCTCATTCTTCACACAGTTGTTATTTGAGTCAAATGAAATAATGTACGCTAAGTGCTTGAAAGAGTTCCCAGCACATAGTAAACCCTCTAAAAAATTTAACCATTGCTATTATCATTTTTATCCATTTCCATCCATGTGAAAGAAAAAGAAAGCTATTTTCCTAAGGAAGTAAAAATCAGAATAGACCATTTAAACTGGTGAGGGTCAAATTTTGAAATACGCTTTCAGAAAAAGTTAATACCCACCTGACCCTCCTGGCCCTCCTGTGCCCACCGTCCCTCCCAGCTAGCCTTTTTAAGACACTAGATCTCCTTAGGCTACCTCAGAAATATGTCCTCTGTGGGGGGGACACTCCTTCAGAGGTTTTCTCCAGAGTTCACTCAGTTTTTAGCCCTTGCCCTATCCTCTGCAATGGAACACTTTTGATCTGCAACTATTTTCTTCTCTTTTTCCAAAACATTATCATTCTCAAGATAATACTTAATTTATAGGGTTGTTAGAGGACTAAATGAGATGATACATGCAAAGGTCTTCCTGGCACATAGTAAGACTATGTGCTAGATATTCATGTTTTAATATTAGTATTCCTCCCTTCCACCTGACAAAAACAATTCTCCTGGCATTTCTCTCTCCCTTGTGTTATCAGTAGGTTAATCTCTGTCTTAGTCAGTTCTGGCTGCTACAAAAGAATACCATAGACTACAGAAACTACATACATTTATTTCTCCCAGTTCAGGAGGCTGAGAAGTCTAAGATCGAGGTGCTGGAAGATTCGGGATCTGGTGAGAGCCCCTCTTCCTGGTTCGTAGACTACCATCTTCTCACCGTGTCTTCATGTGGTGATAGGCATCAAGGAGCTCTCTGGGACCCCTTTTCTGAGGGCATGAATTGCACTGATAAGGATTCCACCTTCGTGATTTAATCACTTCCCAAAGGCCCCCACCTCCTAATACCATCACACTAGCGGGTAGGATGTCCGTATATGAATTTGGGGGGAAACACAGTCAGTCCATAACACCTGTCCACGCAGTATATATTTTAAACATCTCCAGTTCCTGAGCCATGAGAGAATGAATAATGGTGAGCATCTGGAATCTGACCCCCAGCATCCCCCCCGAAGGCAGTGACCCTTTTCTGAGTTTGTTAGACTCCCTGTCTTTATACAAGCGCATCCTCCATCACAGCTTTTCTTACACTGAATTGCTTTTGCAAGTCACATGTCTCTCTCTCCTACTATACTGTATGCTCCTTGAAAACAAAACACTAGTCTTATTTATCTCTGTTTTTTTTTCCAGAACCTTATGCAAAGCCTGCCATAGAATAGGTATTCAATCGTTTGTTAGATAATGTACTTATTTATATTTTTAGATAGACCCACCTTGGGATCTCATTCAAAGTATAGCCAACTGCTGCATCTATATGGAAGCCAAGCCACACCCCTCACACGTGGCAAAGTCGGATGCATCGTATACGTGGGGGAAATGGAGTTGCTCAGGCTTCCTCCCCGAACTTCCACTGGAATCTGACACAGCCCTTCTTAGGTAACCAGGACTCGCACTCACCATGGTGGTGGCCATGTTGTTTATGCGCTCGCACTTGGCAGCCTGTCACCTTTGTTCCCCTGCCTTTATAAGGGGATGAGACTCTGTGGGAAAGAGACTCCTTGATGCCATGATTGCTACTGCTTTGCTTCTGGAATAAAGGCTACGTTTCAGCTGCCCACGGCTCCTCAGTTTTTCTTCGGTCGGACCGGTCTGCCCAAATCTAGTACGAACCTCCCTGGCCTCGATCATTTGCAGCACAATATACATGTGCAGATTTTAGCAGTAGGATCTGCTTTACTTTAAAACCCTGAACTCAAGAGATGCATGATACCCTGCTGAAAAACTTCTTTGCCTCTAACTGGGTAGTTTACACGATTGTAACTAAATTAACTGGGACTATTTAGCAGAAAATTCAAGAAGACTATAATGTAAAAAGCTTGTGGTTGCTTGTGATATTTTCCTGTGATGTTTTGTATGGGCCATTCTTACTTAGGCCTCTTACACAATTGTCCACTTTGGTCCAGAACCCTCTGGCAGTCCTCAAGGCTGGTTATTTAGTATGTTAACCAACATATTAATGTTTATATATAACATTGTCTATACTTTTGTTTCTGGCATCAAATCTTCTGCTTCCCAATTTTTAAATAGAAACCAGACATCACGTCATTGATGTGTCATCAAAAGCAGTGCCAGACTTCCTGGGAAGTCTAGAAGGATTCAACGGCTAATGAGACTACATGGAGGAAGTCACCCTGGGGACTGAGCTCAAGTCCATGCAGACCAGAAAACCACCAGGGCCAGGGGCCCAACACGTAAAACCCCCTTTGCACAGAGGGGACAGGAAAGCTTTAGAATTGAACTGCTCACAAGCCTCAGATTCCAAAATGGATTCATTCTCTGGACAGATAGGAATTTGCCAACTATACGCCAATGCCTGTGCTATGTCTTAGAATCACAGAGATGAAATACATGTGTATTTACCTACACACATATATGGTACATTTAAAAACTACATGTAAGCGTGACTTAATCTTCCAAAATAGATTCAAATTACATAATAACAGGGATGAGAGAAGAATTATGACAAACTGTTTGTGCAGATAAATAGTAGAAAACTAGTTATAGTAGGTGTATTAGAGTCACAGAATAAAACAACTGTGTGAAATTCTTCTGAAACAAACCACGTATAAGATTTTTTTCCTTTTTGTGATAATATGAAGTATTAATGTCACTGGCCATTGCTGTTAAGCAAGCAGCGCCAAAATGAGGTATACATTTTTATGGAGGATTCTCCACATTCGCCCTGAGGAAGAAATACCAAACATTTACAAACTTCATAACTCTGTTTGCTGGCCTTGCTTGCTGCTGGCCTTGCTTGCTGACCCTACCAAGTGTGTTTGGGAAGAGGCTCGGGTCTTTGTTAAGGTCTAAACAAGTGCCTATAAAATGTCCATTGTAAGTAGCCTTGAGAAGTCACAAATCCCGCCCCTCTCCAAAGGGCTATGAAGAGACAGACCGGTGCTCAAGAAAAGGCCAGCTGCCTGCAGAATCTCCAGGACAAAGTCCAGGAACTCCTCTGTGTTCATTCACACCCAGTGCATACTTACTCTCGGGCAAAGGGCACTTGGAAAGAGTAAAGTCTACTGCCCTCAAAAAGCTAAAAGCAACAAGGGCAGTATCTAATAATGCTTCATTGT